>JAWZYV010005123.1:0-10941 GCA_038373885.1 Cheiracanthium punctorium | reverse complement strand
GGAGTTACATGCACAATCTTGGTGTAACAGAAAATCTCTTTCGTTTGGTACTGAAAGGATCGATCTACAATAGCCAGTTGTTGTGTTACTCAAGAGGTGAAGCTGCATGTCTCGTTAGA
Organism: Cheiracanthium punctorium; assembly: GCA_038373885.1. Lineage (NCBI taxonomy): Eukaryota > Metazoa > Arthropoda > Arachnida > Araneae > Cheiracanthiidae > Cheiracanthium > Cheiracanthium punctorium. Next base: position 10,822 of record JAWZYV010005123.1, on the reverse strand, counting down.
TTGTACTATTGCATGTGTGTGAATTCCCCAAACGTTTTTTACAGTTTCCCGCAAATTTAAATTGTTGGAGCTACCTCCTTTTTACTTCCTTGTACGTAGTATAAGGAAGTAATGTGATCCCGAAAAATTTTGGGGGCCAAATTTCGACAAAAAAACCGATTTTGACTACCTCTAAATTGAATTAAAAATTTTTTTTCGATGCATTTCATCGTAGGTTAGCATGCACGATCATATTAACGCGTCTGCAACTCATTTTGACCAGCGGCGAGTCTACTGTGGCCAGTTTTTCCATGCCGTCTGTACGTACGTACGTATGTACGTACGTATGTATGTAACTCGCATATCTCAGAAACTATTGGTCGTAGAATGTTGAGATTTGATATTTAGGATTGTTCTATGATCTAGTTGTGCACCTCCCCTTTTGGTGGCAATCGAATGGATAGTTTATGTACAGGACCGCCCAAAAGATTCGAAATACATTACGCTCTATGGGCCGAAATTCATTAAACTCGCCTAACTCAAAAGCTATTAGGCGTAGAATGTCGAAACTTCATATTTTGGATAGTTGTAACATCTAGTAGTGCACCTCCCCTTTTGGTTCCATTCGACTGGATAGTTTATCTACAGGACTGCCCAAAACATTCGAAATACATTACGCTCAATGGGTCGAAATTCATTAAACTCGCATATCTCAAAAACTGTTAGGCGTACAATGTTGAAACTTTATATTTAGGATTGTTGTAACATCTAGTTGTGCACCTCCCCTTTCGGTTCCGTTCGACTGAATAGTTTATGTACAGGACCGCCCAAAAGATTCGAAATACATTACGCTCTAAGGGCCGAAATTCATCAAAGCATTTTTTAGAGGTATTGGGCTATTTCAAACGACTCAGAAGTAATATAGGCTGTAAACAGTTAGAAAATGAATTTCTCTATTAAAAAAAGTGTCTTTATCATTTATAGTTCTGCTACAGGAACACTCAAAAGATTTCCAATACATTACGGTCAATGGCAATTTTAGGGGCATTCATCCATTTCAAGCACAATACCGTCCTACCACATAAGTTAGGTAATGGTCCGACCACGGTCACGTGCCTCCCTCAAGAACTATGCCAAAAGTCGCCAAGCTTGGCGACTTTTGGTGTACGTGTGTGCATATTTAACTTTCAAATCTCAAAAACTATTATGAAATTTCATATATAAGAATGTTGTAACATCTAGTTGTGCATCTCGATTTTTGGTTCCAATCTACTGGAGAGTTTATTTACAGGACCACCGGAAAGAATTTCAGTACTTTAATGTCTATGGACATTTTCAATATAATACTACTGTAGATAGTCATTGTTTGGTACATGCCCAAAATCTCGCCGTCTGTCCTCGACCTTATCGAGTTTTGGCGAAATATCGCCAAATTTGGCGATAGTCAGTCATTGGGTCCATGCCCAAAGTATCGCCATTTGTCATCGTTCTTGGCGAGTTTTGGCGAAATATCGCCAAATTTGGCGATAATCTGTCATTGTTTGGTTCATGCTTAAAATCTCGCCAAATGTCGTCGACATTGACGAGTTTCGCCGAAATATCGCCAAATTTGACGCCAAAAGTTATTTCGTATTTTCTATAACTCTAAAACTAACCCGTAGATTTTTTAACTTTTGTATTTAGAACTATTGTAATATCTAACTGTTTTCAATATCTTTTTTGACAGCAATCGACTGAGAATTTATTTACAGGGTGAGCCAAATGACTTTGAATACATTCAGGTGTATGGATGCATTCAATTCATTGAAAGTCTGTGGTCAATGACTAACAGACACTTCGGCTATCCCCAAAATCTCGCTGACTATCTCAAGTTTGTCGGCTTTTGGTGAAATATCGCCAAATAAAGTGTCAGAAGGAAATCTTTCAAATTGAACTCAGCTTGGCGATATCGAAATATTTGGCTAGAAATCGCTAAACCTTACTATTATTGATATTTTATCTCTTTCAAACAAATAAATTTAGAGGAAGTGCGTCGAAAATATTTTTGATCTAATGGACGTGCAAGGAAGTCATGTGTTGGACACATCAGATTTTTCAAATGGCGAATGAATTAAAATTACTATGCAAATTTTGCTATTTTTTATCTAATTATGTTAATATTGAAAATCTTATTACTAATCAAAAAGCACGTTTAATTTTTATTTTGTTTTTATGTCCTTTATAGCTGTTTGTTCATAATTTTTAAGTGATTTATTTATTTTAAATCAATATTAACGTATAAAATACACTTAAACATAGCATTTTGTAAATCAAGAAAGCAAAACAGAAAAATATCTGATTGCAATGCAAAAATACGATCACGCAAATAAAAAGTGATTTCCTCCTGAGCGGAAAATTTCGCAAATAGATACCGATTGGAGAAATTTCTCGGTACAGTCGTAAGATCATCAAGCATGCCCCCGAGGATCTGAGACTGGAAGACAGCTTGTCCAAACAACCCGTTTGGAAGCCAAGTTAATTGCGCGTCAATATAGCTTTGGTGTTTAATATCAAATATGTCAAACCAGTAAATGGAGAAAAGACGCCTAATTCAGGACAAACAAGCCTATGTCCCGTGCATGGTTTAGATAGGCGTAACAATGGCTTTTTTAACCCTTTGAGGCGCAACCCTTTCCCAATGCTGAAAAAAGGGCAGCCGTTGCCATCGCTCGACTTAACCACTGTGCCGCACAGCCAGCTGTCGTCAAAAAAGGGTCTCTAGATCTGTGGCACGTGGTGAACGTTTCGATCGTCCACCATCTTGCTGGTCGTTAAGTCGGGCGATGGCAACGGCTGCCCTTTTTTCAGCACTGAGCAATCTATCCATCTGTTCTTGCACTCTTCCATTTTTCAGCAGATGTCAGTGCTGTTAAAAATAATCGTGACCATTTTTTTACGGGAAATGACGTGCTAAAAAGTAAAGGATTCTCGTGGAGCTATGTCACCCGCAAATATTTTTTAAGAAATCAGATCTATTCTTCGTGACTGGCAACATTCAAAACGTCAGTGTTTGGTGTTCCCAGAGCGGGAACACTGCGCGTTAAAGGGTTAAGAGCTTTTCTTGATGGATAGTATCAAAATCGTGTGAAATGCGTGTTTTTTTTCAATAAAGGTAAATTATTAAAAGAACTGGGCTGCATAATAGGAAGTAGCTTTGATTTAGAGGATGGTTAGTCGATGGGGGCCAGGCCCCTCTGCCTCCTAATGACGAGCCGCCACGTATGTTAATTACCCGTGCAACTGGTATCCTCTCCACCCTGTCTCCTGTATTTGACCCAGTGATATTGAAAGCATTCAAAAGCAGCAGAATGTCATGAACTATTTTTGTAACACTAAACTACAATGTGTTTTTACCGCACATTAGGCATTTTTTTTTTTTTTTTTTTTTTTTTTTTTTCAGCGTAGATCCTATGTAAAAATATCTAAAAGCGGCTTAAAATGTCTCAGGTCTCATAAAAATATATAGACGTTTTACTATTTAAAAAAATATGTATTAATGAAATAGTTTTCTTATTTGCATTTATAGACTACAAACAATTGACCAGAACAAACAGAATCAACACTAATGTATATGCTGTAAATATATTCATAAAATTTTTGTGTTTAAAGAATATTCTTCAATTTGGTTAAATTAAGGCATTTGATGTTTCAAAAAAGTTATTACCATCCAAGAGTTCGTTATCGTTACATCCAAAGAACACAAACACTGGGTCTTAACAAACCGTACCAACACAAATGTGTATGATATTAAAAAATATTCAAATGTTTACACTATGCTGTTTAAATAATATTCATCAAATTAGAGAAGTACATCACAAAAGCTGAGTTGCACTTCAAAAAAAGTTTAAATGAAATCAAGACATCCGTTATTTTAGGGATGTTGAAATTCAGCAAGGAAAATCTTTAATTTAGTCCTAATTTATATTTCTGGCAAAGGCATTCCTAATTTTACACTTTTGTACTGCTATTTTTTACATCTAAGTATGTTAATTACCATTTTGAAAAGTTCCATTATAAATATTTAATCTCAAAAAATCTAAAAGACAAACGAAAACCTTGGAACTTTTGTTCCAGTTACATAAGACAAAATATTTAGCAACTGTCGAAAGTTTAAAATATTTCTTCTCAATATACGTTAATAAAAAATATCCATTCCGCAGATTTCAAAGAACTTTTAAAAATAGCTTTATAATTTTTCAAACGAAAAATAATTTAAAGTAAAAAAAAAAAAAAAAAAAAAACTTACACTGATTAATTTTAACAAGGTTCAATTCCTTTTTATTTCTCATATTTTAAGTAAATATTTTATTAGAAAATTAATAAAAGTGGCTGTTTCCTTGCTGCACCAAATATTTATTTTTGTGCTTGATATTTAAATTTATGTTTTGATTCATCAATCTTTCAGATTAATACCAACACCATGTTAATTAAATTATTTTCTGCCTCAGATTACTTTAAAAAGTCGAGGAAAGCCGATTTTTTTTCTCTTTTTCTTACAGTTTCTTTTTAGAGTCCCCCCCCCCCTCACCCGCTGCATAAAATAAAGGGAAATACTCTTTTTGTAATGATGCACTCCACTGATTAATTAAAAAAGTAAAAGATTGAAAACTCTAGGAACTTTCTCCTCGTACTTAACAATGTACTTGATATTTATGGACGTTAAAATATTTTTATGAATTTATTTTGCGAATGGTCTTTCTCAACAAGCATAACGAATATAATTTTTTATGCTATATGTGGCTTTAATTACTGAATTTTAACACAAAAGATTCCACTCATCGAAATAATTGAATAGATATTTAGATAAAAAACAGATATTAATTAGCGATTTAGCAAACGAAATTACAGTGTACATGTTATAGTTCATAGATTTTCATTCTATGTTATTTTGAAGAAAGTTAAAATATATTGAGGAATTTGCATAAAATATTTGTTTTTTCAAACGCCCAACATTTTCTCTTCCTTTTAAACAAGATAGTGAAGCCACAAGAAATAAATCAAACGGTGTAAATACACATTAATCCGTGGTTCCGAATGTCTCCTCGGCGACCTATAACAGTTTACGTGGTGACCAATATTCAAAAGTCCCCCTTACGATGAGGATCCGAATTGTTCCGGGAAACTCCAGGAAAGACGCACGAATCTCTAAACGACACTTTAGGGCCGTGAACTGTCTCTCCTGGCAACAGACGTATTCTTATGTGTTAATAATGCTAATTTTTACCGGTGTTTGGCCAGTTAAGTTCTTACCATGGAACACAGAAGGTGGGTAGAGATTTGTGTGCATCAAGTGTTTTAGATTAGTACTGGGTTACACCAACCCATCTCTTGTCAGTTTTTCATCATTTGTCAGAAGAAGAGCTTTGATGATTGGCTGTTCGACAAAAACACGAGAGAGCCTTCTTCTTTATCTAGCTTAACCCTTTGAGGCGTAACCCTTTCCCAACGCTGAAAAAAGGGCAGCCGTTGCCATCGCTCGACTGAACTACCAGCAAAATGGCGCACAATCGAAACGTTCATCGTGTGCCACAGATCTAGAGACAGTTTTTTTGACGACAGCTGGCTGTGCGGCACAGCCAGCTGTCGTCAAAACAAGGCAGCCCTCGTCAAAACAAGGGTCTCTAGATTTGTGGCACGCGATGAACGCTTCGATCGTCCGCCATCTTGCTGGTAGTTAAGTCGAGCGATGGCAACGGATGCCCTTTTTTCAGCATTGGCCAATCTATCCAGCTGTTCTCGCATGCCTCCATTTTTCAGCAGATGTCAGTGCTGTTAAAAATAATCGTGACCATTTGTTTACGGGAAATGACGTGCTATAAAAAGTAAAGGATTCCTCGTGGAGCTCTGTCACCCGCAACTATTTTTATAGAAATCCAATCTATTCTTCGTGACTGGCAACAGTCAAAACGTCAGAGTTTGGTGTTCCCAGAGCGGGAACACTGCGCGTTAAAGGGTTAAGTGATCATAGTTGGTATACCGGATGGTTTAAAATCTAGATTCGTGAATTGCGTAAGGCGATACGAACAAATTGATGTCTAGATTAAAGGCTAAGGATCTTTCAGTTATTTAATACTTTTGGAGTAACATGTAGTTAAAAGTAGAATGTTTAAAAATAAGTGACTTAAAAAAATTATTATTTCTTTTTTTATATTTATTCATTATATTACCCCTATATCAACGTATTCAAATGTAGCAATAAAATAATTAAATGGTTGCAGTAAACCAATACTTTTAGATTATTAGCACCAGAGTGCACTTAAAATTAATCAGGATTTTGTGTGGACGTATCACTTTTCAAATGCGTTTTTTTTAATGAATCGTGTGTGTGTTTTTTTTAATAAATATACTAGCTGCGTGCCCGTTCTTCGCACAGTAGGAAACGAAAATTTTCCTTACATGTGTAATTCGAAATTATTCGTGATGTGGAATTTAAAAAAAAAAAGAGCAAAATTATTTGACTCTTAATGTAAAGTTTGTGTCATGAGTACTAACCTGATCATTGCAGTATAATGACTCAAAAAACTACGTCAGTGTCATTCACTATTAAAAAAGTGGAAAGCTTAATAGTTTGCAGAGAATTCCTGGCTTTCAAAATGTCTTATTTCTACATCATACTGTTTTTTAGGCTCAAGTTGTAGCATTAAATACCTAAGACACTACATGAAATGGAGCACCATTTATTTCTTTCCGAAAATGTACCATATAAGGAAAGTATTGCAATCATGAAAAAAATTCGACTTCGAGATTTTGGTGTATTTACACGTTTTGAGGTCTTCTGAATTCATTTATGCTATTTTCAAGAGATGTTTTTGAAATAGCTGCGCACCGGCTCTTCATACGGGAAGAAAGGAATATTTTACTACTAAAATCATATCTGCATGTGACAAAACAGAATTTCATTTTTAAAAAAGTTCAAGTAATCCCCTCTGTTGAAATGACTGCGGGATATATTAACGCAAATTAGAATTACTTTTCGTTTAGTTGGTTGTAAGACAACCGTTGAAAACGGATAAACACTTTTAATTTCATGAAATATTTATTAACGTGGTACATTGCGATTTATTCATACTATCTTTACAAATCTAATAATACTACCTATTACGTACATTAATACTATCTATACTCGCTTCTCCCTCTTCAAGGCTCCCTTAAAAGAAACAGCTTAGATTATTTGGCCTCAATGGGATCTTTTGATTCTGTGGCGATTCTTTGCAATTTACGCATTAGCATAAATAATAATCATTTCACATAATGGTTGCCATTAAGGAAACTCTCCATATATATTTAATTTATACATAGTTTTATAAGATTGGCGTATTTAGCGCCGTAAACCATTTCATCTTACTGTGGGGAGAAAATATCCAAGGGGTGCCATTTTAAATATCCAATAGCGATATCTTTTATATCCTCCATAGTCCTGTCTCCTGAAAAACATCAAACTGTGTAATCTCGAGGAGCTACTTATTCCCATTTTAATTGTGACAGGGCGTTAGAGTTGCAGAGTTTACAAATTTCACACATTTTTTTTAATTTATGACGTCACTGTTTGACTATTTTAAAAGAGGGAGAAAAGAATGTTTCACGATTTGTCAAAATATCTAAAAGTTATGACGGATAGAATTCAAGATGCGACAGTTTTAAAATTATTTTACGAAAAAAAATCGCAAAGCAGATGTTTAGTAAAAAAATTCCTAAAAATCGGTAAATCAGGTTAAGTATTCAGAACAAACTGTTTTTAAAAGAAAATTTTCTCCTCTATCCGATGATACAAATGCCGTTTTGCTGCGAGCGTAATTTCCGCCGTTATTACGAATTAGGTGAGAAAAAATGCCAAAAATCGCATAAAACATAAAATAAAAAAAAATCTAGGTCGAATTTTGAAAAAATCGCTTCGAGGTGCACAACTACATATTTACATCTTCCCGAATACCAAATTTGGTGTTTCTAGGTGTAGCCGTTTGTCCGTAACGCTGCAGACAGACACTCACACCCACACACACACACACACACACACAGACACCTTCTTTTATAATAAGTAGAGATTTCGAGTATAGCGAGAAAACACCAGGCGAATATTGTAAAATAGTTTTAGTAGGTGATTTTAAAATAGATTTTAATTCCGAAGAAGTGTTTTATAGAACAGAGAAGACAAATACGGTACACTCATAGATTATGATACACTTTCCAAATATTATTTATAAAGGTGAAGTACAGTTTGACTATGCCTGGCGAAAATTGTTAAACAGCTTTGTTAGGCGATTTCAGTATAGATTTCTATTCCGAAGGAGTGTTTTTGGAACAAGGAAGGAAAACACGGTACACTCATGGATTTTGATGCTCATTCCAAACAGTATTTAAAATGTCTACGCGATATAGTTGGAATGTGCCTATAGTTCGAATATGCCTGGCGAAGATTGTAAAACAGTTTCAGTAGGCGATATTAAGATAGATTTTGATTCCAAAGATGTGTTTTACGGTACAAGCAAGAGTTGATTCCTATTTTAACGCTTCCGCTCTCGCCAACTAAAAAATCCCACACTTAGCCGAACTTTGCAGTCATGGGTCTCTAGGACTTATGCACAAGTTTCAACGCTCCCAAAAGAACTACATGAGTGAACAAATGAGCGATAAATGAAAACACTTAATTATTAAAACTACATTAATTGGCAACCTAAAATAAATAAAAATGTAACGGAATGGTGTACTTACAGGTTGTTCCAAATCGACATTTTAATTCTAAATTACGATTGCCACATAAATACAAAAAATCGTCGTGGTAGGTCCATATGTTTATGGATCGCTACCATGGCAAGGGTCGGGGCGTTAAAGTAGGAATCAACCCAGAAAGAGAAACACGGCACACTCATGGATTATGATGGACATTCGAAACAATATTTAAAACGGTGAAGTATAATTGTAATATACTCGGCAACGATTGTAAAACTTAGCTTTAGTAGGCGATTTTAAGATAGATTTTGATTCCAAAGATGGGTTTTATGAAACAAGAAAGAAAAATACGGCATTCATGAATAATGATACACTATCCAACTTAATGGAATAAGGAAGAAAAATAGGGACGACGCATAAACTTTGATACGCTTTTAATATATAGCACTTTGGTGCGTATTTAAAATCTGAAAGTGTTTCAGATTTTCTTCCTTTTTTTACTTTAGAATTAATCTGTGATTAATCAGTATCAAAAAGAAAATCCGATTGAAATGTTAAAATATTAAATTTTATTTTTGTTTGCAATTTTAAATATTGGACGAAGCTTCGCTTTTATTTCTTACAAAGCTCAATATGGCTACAGGTATTTTGCACACCTCTAATTCTAATTACACTGCTAAATAACAACTGAATGTTTGTGGGTATCCTGTGGATCGCGGGAGGTTCTTTGAGATTCATAATTTCAACAAACATCGGAAGAGCAGCGCGCGTGTTGCACAAGTCTGAACCCACGTTTGCACATCCTTTTAAAGAAATCACAGATTGTGGATAACGAAAATCGCGAAAACAAAGATTGGACACATCATTGCCATATATTTTAACCCAAGACTAGACTATACATGTTAGAAGTTGTTAATAAAAGTCATGGAGTTCATTTCGTGATGTCGTGACTGAAAAAATTTATAGCATATAATAAATACATATAATAAAGTAAATGATAAAAAAAGTAAAACCAGACTTAGGAGAGATTTAATGCTCATTCCATACTCCAGCAGTAGGGCAAAAATGAATTTTCTTTTGGCATAATCCCTATTTCCTTTCCAGTAGGTTGCGTGAAACTTAATTTTATCAAGTCTTTTACGAAACGTCTGGTTGATTTTCTCAAGGATTCAGTATTTTTACTAGAATTCTCTCTTTTTCTTGGACATCGTATTATTGTTAAATTTATTTTCCTTTGCTTCTAAAAACATTCCAATTAACGTATTTTATTAATCATCCCAAAACTGAAACTGAATTTGAAGGAGAAAAAAAGTGCTGTGATAATTTTGTTTCCTCCTACATCAACTTTGTGATACTCTGTATATTTTCAAAATACTGCTTCGTGCTCTATTTTTCTTTCTTTCTTCTTTTTTTACTTTCCGAACATGTACCATGTAAGGAAAGTATTGTAATCAAGAAAAAATTCGACTTCGAGATTTTAGTGTATTGACGCGTTTTGAGGTCTTCTGAATTCATTAATGCTATTTTTACGAGATGTATGTATGTGTGTGTGTATGTGTGAGTGAACACGATAGCTCCTAAACGGGGCATTCGACTGAGCTCAAACTGGGTATATATGTTATAAACCACCGTCGAAAGACCGGTATTGATTTTGGCGTGTATAGGACTTATAGTTTTTCTACATAGCTACGACAAAGATTTATTTTACGTTATGGCCTATGGGAGGAAATTCTTGAAAGTGCGCTAGCGTTTAAACGGTACATTCGATTGATCACAAATCGGGTATATACGTTAAAAACCACCATCGTAAGACCGGTATTGATTTTGATGTGTATAGAACACATCAAAATCACATCAAAATCATTATAGTTTTCCTACAGGACTACGAAAAATATTTCTTTTACATTATAGCCTATGGGGGGAATTGTTGAAAGTGCTCTAGCGTTTAAGCGGTACATTCAATTGAGCCTCAATTTGGTATATATGTTATTCATCGATTAAAATTTATTTAAATGCTTGGTCATGATCTTAATCGCAAGTGTTCGGAAAGTCGAGTGGAGTCACTCCAGAAACAACTCTATGTAATGTCCTTCGCAACTGGATTTTGCTTAGTGATATAAAGCGAATTTGAAACGGT
>JAWZYV010005122.1:0-11197 GCA_038373885.1 Cheiracanthium punctorium | reverse complement strand
TTTTGGTTCGAAAAGCACGTAAAAACATTCTTTACCTGTTTTAAAACATTTTTCAAATTGGAAGTGCATATCTAAACCGAACGGTTCGGGAATTAGCTATTGGGTCACATTACGGCTGGACACCCTGTATATTGCTCAAGAGAAAAAAACATATTTTTTAATTGGTGAGATTCTGCTCTGCAAGGGACCTATCTATGATGTGTCATGTACTTCTGATTTATTAGAAATTTGTGTGTCAGAGTCAAAATATGGAATAAAGGCATGGCTTGCCTCAGAAATAGATTGTAAGCTATGGCACATACCATTAAAAAAACCAGACGTTTATTTCCAGTTTTACATTCCTAAACATCTGATGATTGCCAAAATTTGTGATTAATGTTATTTAGAATTTATATGAAAAGGTATGCAGTGATTGTTTTTTTAATTGAATAACATTTCAAAATTCTTAAGAAGCAAAAAAATAGGGAATATTGGAGTAGTAATTAATTTCTGATAATTTAAGCAATCACTTTAATCTAATGGTAATAAAAAATTTAATTAGGAATACTCAGGGGCGTAGCCAAGGGGGGGGGGTTAGGGGGTCATAACCCCCTCATGAGGAATTTTTTTGCCATACAAAATGTATATTCTTCACTACATTATCACACCCACGTATACATATATATGAGTTGTAGTAGTCGTAACCCCCCCCCCATGAAAAATTTCTGGCTACGCCCCTGGGAATACTTATTTGCTTTAATTTTTGATACAGTTATTTACTTTAACTATGCTACACTCCTATATCATTGTTGTTATCCTTTTAGTTAAACTAGCTGGAATTCTGCAAGATTTTGGATTTATAAATAATAAGTATGTGACTGTACGAAATTAATGTACTAAAAATTTGTTTAAAACTAGCTATTTCTTTTAAATATCTGCCAACTTCTTCAGTAAATATGCATATTTTTTCACTATTAAATGTTTATGTGTCATTCCGAGAAAAATAGTAAAAACTATGTCCAAGAAAATATGATTTTTTATTTAAATAATGGTAAATAATTTTAACGTAACCATACTTGTTTTTTATTCCTTGTTTTATTTTGTTTCGTTGGATATTTTCCTTTAAATTCTAGATAACGTATGATATCCACAATAAGTTTTTAATAGCTAAAGAGTGAAAAAACATGTCCCATGCTGAAGTTTATACAATTCAAATATATTAAGCTGGTTAAGCGGAATAATTAACTGTATGCAGAGGCGTAGCCAAGGGTGGGGAGTTAGGGGGGTCATAACCCCCCCCATGAGAATTTTTTTTTGCCATACAAAATGTATATTCTTCACTGCATTATCACACACACGTATACATATATATGAGTTGTAGTAGTCGTACCCCCCCCCCCCAATGAAAAATTTCTGGCTACGCCCCTGACTGTATGTAAACACAAGTTCCTTAAAAGACTGACAGTAAAATTAACTCTTTTCTTATTGTCAGTGTCCCAGATTTTATTCAACTCTGTAAGGTCCACTCTGTTACAGCAATTTCTTTTCAAAAGAATTAATATTATATAAAAAAAATTGTAACACCACTGAACTGCCTGAAGTGTTTACTGTTCACCTGCAGTCAGCCATATTCGATAAAATTTCCAAGAAGTTAGGTTGCATTCCATGTCTATTATTACTTCAATGCATTAAGTAAATGTCCACTATATTACATTAAAATTTTTATTTCATAAAAATTTGTAAAATAATATGTTTCTGGGAATCAATATATAATTCATGAAGTTTATTTATGTAAAGTTTATTCTTATTATTGCTTAAAACTTACAATCTCTAGCCCTGCTTTTATAATTATTTGTTCACTCTGTTAAGCAAAGAATGTAACAGTGTGGACAATTAGTGCAACAGAATAGACAATTTGGCAGAAGCAGGTAATATATTCAACTGCAAACAATATGTATAGCATTGTATTTTTTGAAAATGATAAATGCATCGAATATTTTACTGGAACTGCATTTTTTGCTTTATTTATGAGAAAACAGGAAGAAAACCCAATAATTGTGTAAAATGATGCATCTTTTGTAAAATAAATAACACCACCAAGCAGTTGAAGTTTGTAATTTTTTGAAATACTTAAATTTACGAAGCACGGAAAAAGTGCACAATATTGAATGCTTCTGTATTTTGAGAAGAGAAGCGGGGGGGGGGGTGAATTAAAAAAATGTGAGAAACAAGTAGGCGTCCAAAAAGGCGTAAACATAGGAACATTAGTGTATTTTGTATTTATTTCTACTGAAAACTGCCATTCAGACAACTTTTCCAAGAACTGTGCCTGATTTGTAAGTACAGTATACAGCGTAGCCCATGCCGTCCGAAACGCCTCATTGCCCTTTACCGTTTTATGATTTTTTTTTTAATATTGTGAATTTTTTCTATCAGTTTTATCTAAATTTATTGTCGTAGCAATAAATAATCTACCTTATTTAAAGGATACTAAAATCTTTTTGGAAAACTCTCCCGATAAAATTAAGCAACTGTCTTATCCCTACAATGCAACGCAAAAAAAGGTCTTAACATTTAGTTATATACCATCTTCACATTCATTACAAAAGAAATTTTTGTCCATTATTCAATAACGTTACTATACTAGTGGATGCTTTTACCAGAAGCATTTCCAGTGTGATGTTTTTCTCATTCAGACTCTACAGAAACTCCTTGTTCCAGATTAAAAAATAACTAGAAAATAAACAAAGGAGTAATAATAACAATAATACTAATTTAAGCGCCTTTTTTTTTAAATAAACTGATTGATCAATTTGTTTGTATTCTTAGGACAAAGTCCAGAACTAGTCATTCAATAACATAGTAGTTTCGAAAATTTTAAATACCTATCTCATCTTATACTAATCTCATCTAACAGGCAACCCTAAAAAGAGAATCTAAGATCCCCAGATTTAACATGCACGTTCTCTGTAGTATGTTATCACACTCAGTCTGATTTGTAATCAGCTATGGCTTATTATTACTGGTTTTCTTTTTATAATTGCAAGAGTTTATTCTGATTCATGGTAATTTATCTTTGGTTCATGGTTAACTCCTTGGTTTTAAATAATAATTCTTAGAATGAATGATTTATAAGTACATATATTTACATATAAATATTTTTATTTTTGAAAGTATTTAATTTAAATATTACTACTTTTATTTTAGACATGCTTTTTTTTCAGAATTAAATTATGGTATTAATAAGTCAATTTAAAAAAAACTTACTTAAAAAGAACTTTTTAAATCAGATGTTAGGATAAGTGTAATGCTTTTCAAACAAATTTTCATTTCTAAATGCGAAAAAAAACCCGTTTGAAAGGAAACTGGCTAAAGATTCTTTGAAACTTATTTCTTAAAATGTAAAATATCGGCTATATATAACTGTAATTAAATTTAATTTTTAACTAGTTTTGGAATAGTTTTAATAATTATATTTTTACCATTATTAGTATTGCAAAGCTTATTACCCCTCACCAACTGTGATTAAATATATCTGCAAGCCTTTTTATGAGAAAAACTGAAACTTTCTAAATCACTTCATTAATGTATAGAGGCATATTTTAGTTATTGGGAATTTTTGTAAGAGGGCTTTATAAAAATTAAAAGTTTGTGTTTGTTTACATTTAATCTCCTGAAAGTTTTAATTCGGTACATTAAAATAACTTTTTAATTTATTCTATATGTATAAGGTCAATATATAAAGAAGAAAATCCTAGGTCAGTGTTTTTTAAGCACCCTCTATAATAGGCATTGGAAGTGATTGTGATTTTTATTTAATATTAAAAATATTAAAATTTTTACTTCCAGTGTAAATTATCATGAAAGTTACTTTTGTTTTGTGGTTAAGGCAGATCTACACGAAGGCTGTCTGCTTAATTAAGGTATGTCTTGGGCGGAGGACGTTTTGAGGGGTTCTGACGCGCCTAGAGAAAACAGCCGCGCGGTAGGCAGGAACCCTCGAGCTACACACTTCAGCCGTTTACCAAATTGTCATGAAATTAGTAAAAAGTATTTATACTACAATGCAAAAGGTCAAAATATTAAGCTTTATAAGTTAAATTTATATCTTCTAAAACTCTTTCTCTACTTAACAAAACTTATTAAACTTTTAAGATAAACTTAAAAAAATAAAACTTGCTAAAATAAGCAAGAATGACGATATATAGAAAATTAGATGGATAAATTATCGAATATTGAACTTCATATATGAAAAAAATACAGCAAGAAGAAAAAAATATCTGTTAAAACAGTTATTATATAACTTGATGTAAAACTGTGAGAACAACTCAATTAAGAAAAGGGAAAATGTTATTCACTTGTGTTCACCAAATAAAACTTTTTTGCATAAAATATCTTGTATTGCATTGAAAAATAAAACATAAATAAATAAATATTTTAAAGAAACCCTAATATTTAGAAATAATTTAAAGCCAGTACAACAGATTTGGAATGAGAAAAATTGTTTAAACAAAGCGCTTAAAAAATAACTGTTTAAATCAAGCAACCCTGACAGTGAACTTTAAAAAAAATATTTTGTCAAGACACAGACTGGAGTTCCTTTTCGCATTTTAAATGGAACAGTTAAAATGAGGTGCAGATGAAAAAGACTGCACCACCAAAATGCTCAATAAACTTATAACATTGGATGCCGCTCAGACATACACATGGAATGGGCGAAATGGAAAGCAGGATTTCAAAAGCCTAATTCTGCCACAAGTTTTACTAAGTAAGTATGGCAATTTAAAATCACGTATAGTTGCCATTTCTCAAAGTTTAATCAATCCAAAGTTTTTGTGTAATGACAGTGGTGCATAGATAGAAGCAGTAGCGGATTCAGGGGAGGGGCTTGGGGGCTACAGCCCCCCCCCCAAAAGAGATAGCTAGAGGGTAACATTCTGCTTCATTATGCACTTTGACTATGTAAAGTGATCTTTTTTAATCACTTAGCCCCTCCCAATAATTTTTACATTTGTTTAGACTAAAATTTTCCTTTATTGTATATTTTCTTTGGGTGAAATAAGCTTTTATCAAAATTTAGCCCCTCTTAAAATAGAATTTCTGGATCCGCCACTGGATAGAAGACAGCAGTCATTGATATTGCATGAAAAATATTTATTAGTTTTTGTAACTTAATTAAGTTTAACAGTTTTGGGCTTTTATTCTGTGTGTTCGACTTCATGAGTGTTCTTTATATGTCTTGAGTAATTTTCTACTTATAATTTCAGAAAGCCTCAGAATTAAATACCCGGACGTGGAAGAAGATAAAGCAAATCACTATATGCAAAGCTATCTCAAATATGCAAAGGAAAGACAAGAGTATGTTTTTTTTTTTCATTTGTTTATTATTTATTTATTTATTTTTAGTTAGGATGATAAAGTATTTTTATTTTTGCGTGACTTACACATGGAAATAATTATTTTGGTAGAGATTAATTAAGACATCAATGAGGGTTGATGATTATGACATCGAAAGTCGGATATGAATCTACCAACAGGCTCTGTGTAATATACCATGAGTTACCATTTTTCAAAAATATTTCTTTTAACAAATCAATTTTTGTAAGCCAGACATTTTTACAATTTGAATTTCATTTTCCTCGAAGTAAATTCTGCTAGTCAGAATTGAGCTATAAATTATCTGGTATTGCCCATTAAATTTAAGCTGTCTAAGATTGGCTTAGAAACAAAACAAAGAAAAGAATTACTTACTGAAAACATAACATGCCATATTTTTTTGTTTAAACCATAAACACCGACAATAAAGTCTAAATTCTAGATTTCACTCTTCATTTTACTATTTTGCTAGTTCATCTGATGATAGCAGAGTACTGTCTAGGACTGACTCATTTGCAATGAACAGAGCAGGCTACATTTTAAAACAATAAAATTAATCTGTCATACTTAAAAAACAAGCTATGTATTCTAAATCTGATAATCTTATAGATTTTATGTATGCACTGGAATGTGTTTTTAATCATCATTGTAAAACCTTCCAGTCATGTTGATAGACTTAATTCAAGACTGATGCAAAGCTTGGCCTGTCAGTAGCTTTAGTAATTTGGGTGTTAATTTAAAAATAATAATAATAATAATAATAATAATAATAATAATAATGCACATTAATAATTTCATAAAAAAGAGGCTTAGAATGAAGATTAATATCAACATTTATTTAAAAAAAATTCCATGCAACATTAGAAATTGAAAAGTGCAACAAAAACGGGTTGCTACAAATTATGTCACTAAAAAAAGCGGCGTGAACAAAATAGCAATCTAGTGCTAAAAATCCAAAGGTCCTCCTAAAAATCCAAAGGATATCTAACAAAAGATAATGTTTGTATATTTTTTATCTTAGAGCAATAATTGCAAACATGTTTCACACATTGTTAAAACAATTTAAATAAATTGAAAAAATAGTTTATAAAAACTATCTTTTTCAGTATATATTAATAATTTTGTATAAAATATGTAATTTAAACGTTAAAATATTCATTTTATTTATACAATACTAGTAGAAAAAAAAATAACCATCACACATTTATCAATATAACTAATTTTAGAATATTTTTACGGAAAACATACTATTTAAAAAAGTTTAAAAATAATATATCTCCTAATACAGTCATGGCTGAAGAGTATCCCCCCCCCCAAACATCTGTTTAGTGTCTTTTTTCTGTTCTACTTTAAGTCATATTTAGTTTTATTTTAAGTTAAAATAGTTTGAGATTTTTAAGTATAAAGAAAGTTACACTTTTAAGTAATCCTAATGAAGTTAGTGTTTTTCCTTGTAATTTTATACAGGTATGAAACAGAAATTTGGGGTACACATTAAAATTCGTTAATTAAACGTAGTAAAATCTTGGTCATTGACCTTAAGATGAAGTTAAGTTTTTTATTTCAGTTCTTGAAGCAGATAATGTTTCTTGGCAGAACGGCAGAATTGAATATATTTATTAAATAATCTAATAATTTTCTTCTCTTGCAGGAAATCAAACATGATGTAGAAAATTCGTAAATTTGCCATATTTTTCTTTGTTTTGTTGTTGTATTTGCTTTGTTATGTAAATTTGTTGAAGAATAAAATGTTTTTACATTACCTGATTGTACTTTCTGCATTCATAAATTTGTGTTTTTTTTATCGGGGGCAGAGAAATAATACGTAAACTTTAATAATTAACATTTATATGAAAGCAAATTTAAGTAATGTAGTAACAAAGAATCCATGCACAACAAAAGAAACTAAAAAAGACAGCATTTGTTCGCTCAATTATTTTAATAATTGAATTAATTTGTTTTCTGCCAAGGTTACGATGATTTGTGTTAACATGTTTGCCATTTGTACAAATCTGAGAATGAAATTATTCTAATTGTCATTTCAGTCACGTTCCTATATTCATAAGTTGTGGCAGTACTGAATTCACATTTTATAAAAAAGAGATTGTCTGGGTATTTATTATGTATAATGTATATATAAAACATTAAATTGCAGGATAGAGGTTATTCGGTGATTTCAAACCTGTAAAAATTGGTAGCAGGCAGTAAGATTGGGAAAATAATAAAAATGATCATTTTGGAATATATAAGAGAATAATTTTAAATATACATAGCACTTGAAACAATTGAAAATACATTGAATTTATATTTATAAATATTTGTAGAGTCTGCGAGTTTCATTAAGGAGTTCAAATAAAGAATGTTTAATGATTTTATGTGTGTTTTAAAAATCCAATACACAAATAAATAAGAATATTTTTCTTTAAAAATACTTCTCTAATGGTTTAAAACAGTGCTTTTGAGCCTTTCTCAAAGCAGCCCAATATAAAAAATTCCAGTGATTTCATGTAATAACTATTTTAAAATATAATATTTAGTGATATGTTATCCAAACAAAGATGAAATTACAAAACTGCCAATATTATGACAAAATTAAAAATAACTGTTAAAACCAATGGTGTAGTCCCAAGAAAAAGCTATTAAAAGAGGACGTTTATTTTTGAGATGCTTAATTTTGTGCAGTTAGTTTATGATAATTTCTGTTAAAAAATAAATAAATCTTAACTAAATCATTAATTTTAATTATTTATTATCAAAATTTTTATTTATTTTATATTTTAATACCAGTATTTTGAGTGTTTTTTCTATACACCACTGCTTAAAAACCATTAAGAAAATTACACCTTAGCAGAGATTGGAGAGTGAACAGATTGTTCAACTAGTTGCCTTTGGGCAGGTTTGGGATTTTGTTGCTGAAGGGCGAACGCAAGGAGTCAAACCTGTGCCTCTATTCCCCTCTGGCTGTGTTTACCTAAGAAGCAGTTTTATAGGATTTTTTTAAAAACCGAAATATAACATTTTTTAGTAGCTTCTTTGATTATTACTGTATTCAGATTTATTGTTTGTTACTCATTTTATTAAATATCAATTATACTACAAATTCATTTTGTACATGCCAAAAATTATCATTTATTATTTTACACATTTTCGTTTAAAACTCTTTATTTTATTTACATTTTTTCAGAAATAGAAACTTGTTTAGATATATACTTATAATGTCCTATTCTGATTTTAAAAAAATTAAGAATAATAACAAATAATGCCGTTAGGATGACTGCACAATGAACTTTCCATTAAAGTCACGGTGCTGTTTGGGTGACGGTACCGTAACGTCGCATTGAAGACACATGGTCAGCCCTAAGTCATATTTTGAATTCACGGTGACGTTACGATGTGACGTTGCCGCGGAAGGACATTTGACAGTCGCCTTGACTCATTCGCGACATCACGATAACTTCACATTTAGTTCACAGTGCTATTAAAGTAAAGTCACTACGACGTCACAATGAAGTTACAATTCTACAAATAAGTCCCGATTTGACTTCACGGTGACGTCCCCTTGAAACGTTGCCGCGGAAGGACATTAGACAGTCAAGGTGACGTCACCGTGAAGTCAAAGTGGGACTTATTTGTGGCATTGTGACTTCAATGCGAAGTCCTGGTGACTTCACATTTAGGGCACGGTGCTATTGAATTCCCATCGCTGTGACGTCGCATTGAAGTCACAATGTCACAAATAAGTCCCGATTTGACTTCACGGTGATGTCCCTTGAGACGTTGCCGCGGAAGAACATTAGACAGTCAAGGTGACGTCACCGCGAAGTTAAAAGTGGGACTTATTTGTGACATTGTGACTTCAATGCGAAGTCCTGGTGACTTCACATTTAGGGCACGGTGCTATTGAATTCCCGTCGCTGTGACGTCGCATTGAAGTCACAATGTCACAAATAAGTCCCGATTTGACTTCACGGTGATGTCCCCTTGAGACGTTGCCGCGGAAGGACATTAGACAGTCAAGGTGACGTCACCGCGAAGTCAAAGTGGGACTTATTTGTGACATTGTGACTTCAATGCGAAGTCCTGGTGACTTCACATTTAGGGCACGGTGCTATTGAATTCCCGTCGCTGTGACGTCACATTGAAGTCACAATGTCACAAATAAGTCCCGATTTGACTTCACGGTGACGTCCCCTTGAGACGTTGCCGCGGAAGGACATTAGACAGTCAAGGTGACGTCACCGTGAAGTCAAAGTGGGACTTATTTGTGACATTGTCACTTCAATGCGAAGTCCAGGTGACTTCACATTTAGGGCACGGTCCTATTGAATTTCCGTCCCTTTGACGTCGCATTGAAGTCAAAATGTCACAAATAAGTCCCGATTTGACGTCACGGTGACGTCACATTGTTACGTTGCCGCGGAAGGACATTAGACAGTCAAGGTGACTCAATTGTGACTCATTCGCGATGTCGCGTGACGGAAATGCGATGTCACTGTGACTTCTCATTTTGGTCACGGTGCTATTAGGGTTACATAGAAATTATATATATAGATAAAGAAGTTAATATAACAAAATAAACCATTCCAAACCAATTACAGGATGTCTCACACATAAAACAAAGCAATTAACATTTTATATTATCAATTAATAAACAAAACGCTCGATTTCAATGTAACGCATATAATCTTATTTAAATTTAATTAGGCAAACACTATAAACACATACTTAAAAATAGTATAAACACAAACTAAGTTTAGCAGAGCAATAATGTAAACAATCCACAAATTCGTAAAATTAAAGCAACTATAACTAGGATATGAATGAATAGAAGTTACATTTTACAATACACATTAAAACATGGAAAAAAGAAATCGTAATTTTTTTCTTACCAAGGCAATATTGCTCATTTCATAAATCAACTTTATTTGCACTGTGTCACTCCAAACTTTTTTTTTTTTTTTTTTTTTTTTTTTTTTTTTTTTTTTGAATTGAGAATTGTTCTTGAGGTTTCTGACTGCAATCTCGAGGATGGTCTTATACCCCTGAATATCCGTTTTGACATTTATGATTTCCATATAACATTTATTAATAACAAAGAGCACAACAGAGGTACAAACACAGAAGAAGGGGGTGGAAATGACAACCATGGGTTAACGGGATTCGAACCCGAGACCTCACAGCTCTCAGGCGGCTGGCAGAGACTCCAAACTTCCAATGACAATATGCACACGCCGTCCTTGCCAATCCCACGCCTTTCCTTCTCCATTTGCCTTTGCGAGTTCCACGCTTATCTTGCACGCCGTGCCGATTCCACGCAGTTCTTTTTCTTTCCTAGTAAATAGGGAAATTTATGCCAAAAATAGCGATAATGAGCAGCGCATGGCAGCCTTCGGAAGTGATCATGTGACATTTTCGTCCAATAGAAGATCCCGAATAGCTCGTAGAACATCCTAAGCGTGGAATCGGCATATATGCGGCAACTTGCGCTTCCAGGGCCAGCCACAGCGCACCGGCGGTACTAGAACCGTTACTAACTTACAGGTGACGTCAAATTCGAATTACGATACGTAGCGTCACCGGCAGACTTGGGCCCAGAGCTTTTTCACCTACGTCACACCTTAGCAACCAATTTTTTTTTTGGTCAAACCATGGCTCACTTGGATAAATACAGGCTGTCCGAAAACCAGTTTCTCCTATGGGATTTTCCGTAGGAGTAAATTTTCGCTTCTTCGCCGATTTGTCGCTTTTACCCAACGAATCACTGTTGCCATCTCTGCCGGAGAAAATATGCCTAAAATCAAAGCTAAAAGTATCCAGGAATAGATAACAATGGCCGCATTCG
>JAWZYV010005121.1:0-11161 GCA_038373885.1 Cheiracanthium punctorium | reverse complement strand
TCAGATTTTTCAAGGGGGGGGGGGCTGAGCCGTCCATAGCGCCCACAGCGCAACGGCCTTGCTATTAACATCTGTGAATGTTTTATATATTTTAAAGGATTTTTCAGCGGTAAGTGGAATTTATGTGACTACGGGTGTTTCATACCTAAATATAAACTTAGTGGTATAAATTTAACACGTCATCTGCTTTTGCTTTACTTCGTGGGTGGATGTTGAAAGAAGCGCATATTTCAATTAGAGGTTTGTTTAAATTGTTCTGTACGATTTAAAAAAAAATAAGATTAAAATTTTATGCTACTAATAATCACACCAGTTTTCAAAATTATTTATCTGTAAACCGCTATCTTAATGATAATACTGGTCAAAATATCCAAATTAACTTGCTCAACGAACCGGGGTATCTTATACGGAAGTTAAACAGTGACGTCATAAATTTTAAGAAATGCTTGAAATTTGTAAACTCTGCAACTCTAACGTCCTGACACAATTATAGCGATTCTAAATAGCTCCTCGAGATTACAAAGTTTGATGTTTTCAGGAAACGGAACCATGGAGGATTTATAAAATACCGCTATAGTGGATATATGGTTATTTAAATTGTCACCGCTTTGAATATGTGTCACCACGGACCGTGGTGACAAATATTTCATCCACCACAAAACATTTCATCCACCGTGGTCCACGGTGGATGAAATGTTTTGTGGTGCTAAATGCCCCAATCTTACAAAACTATGCATAAATTAAATATATGTGGAGAGCTTTCTTAATAGCAACAATTATGGGAAATGATTATTCCTTATGCTAATGCTTAAATTGCAAAGAATCGCCATAGAATAAAAAGGACCTATTTGTGCCAAATAATGTTTCTTTAAATCGAGCCTTAAAAAGGAAGAAGCGAAAATAGATAGTATTAATATGCGTAATAGGTAGTATTAGTGGATTTGTAAGGATAATATGAATAAATCACAATATACCACATTAATAAATATTTCATGAAATTAAAAGTGTTCTGTTTATCCTTTTTCAAGGGTTATCTTATCACCAACTGAACGATAAGTAATTATAATTTGCGTTAATATATCCCGCAGTAATTTCAACAGAGGAGATTACTTAACTTAAAAAAAAAAAAAAAATCTGTTTTGCAGATATGATTTTAGTAAAATATTCGCTTCTTCCCGTATGAAGAGCGGGGGCGCAGCTATTTTAAAACAAACGGCTGTCCATTTCATGTAGTGTCTGAGGTATTTAATGCTACAACTTGAAGAGTATGATGTAGAAATAACATATTTTGAAAGTCGGGAGTTCTCTGCAAACCGCCATGCTTTTCACTTTTCTGATCGCGAATGACACTGACGTAGTTTTTTGAGTCATTATATTGCAATGATGCCAGGTTAATACTCATGACGCAAACTTTACATCAAGAGTCAAATAATTTTGCTTTTATTTTAGATTCCACATCACTGGAATTAATTGAAATTACACATGTTAGGAAAATTTTCGTTTACTACAATGCGAAGAACGGGCACGCAGCTAGTAAATAAATAAAAATAAATACTATATTTTCGGTGGGACATTATATATACGGATTAAAGCTGAATTTCTTTTACTTCAAATGCCGATATATGCTGATATAGTAATTAATATATCTACTAATGTGGCTATATGTAAGTAATTGTTATTATTAATATTAATTTTCAATAAAATCCCAATAATAAGTTAGTAAAAAATGGTAACGAAATCGCAGTCCTTAATTTTGCGAGACTCGCGAGACGTCTCGCGTCTCGCGCGAGACGAGACAGCAATTTCTTTGCGAGACGCGAGACGAGACACAGTGTTTGCGAGACGAGACGAGACGCGAGACGAGACAGAGGTTTACCACTGCGAGACGAGACGAGACAGCCCCGATTCTCGTCTCGCACGTCTCGCGTCCATCCCTAGCGCCAGGTAATGCGATCTCGCTACTCGTTTCCCGATTTTTTAAATGAACAAGGGGATTTGCAACGTTTAGCCGCGCTGCCGAACATAAAGTGATACCAACACCTATCATGGAATTTCTGTCGGCTGTTTGAGTGTTGTCTACGGGAAGGACTCCTATGCTGAGAACTGTATCTGTGGTGGGGGCGCGAAAGACCTTCGACTTTCTTAGTTAACTCGGAGATTTGGGTTTGTAGCTGACTGATTTCAGGGGAAACAGTTGCCTTATCAGTTTGCAGTAAGCCGACAGTGCCTGCAGTGGTTTCATGGATTTTGTCCGCCATTATGGCTAATTTCTCCAAAGTATCGTCGGAGATGGACAAAATTGTCTGCATTTGTAATGGTAGACGTTGTAACCACAGAGTTTTAAGTCATTTGTCATCAAAACCTGTGCCTCCCAATTGTCTTATTCGCCGGAGTAACTGAGACGGCTTATCGTCCCCCAAAACCAGCTCTGAAAGTAACGTTTTTAGTCGACGTTGTTCGGAGTCTGAAAAGTCCGCAATTAACCTTTTTTTAGGTGTTTCGTATTTATCACCCGCCGGTGGTTGTAAAACTATGTCGCTAACATATGACAGCACGTCTGAATTTAATGCAGATATAATTGAGTAGTACTTGGTATTATCTTGCGTAATACCCGAAACAACAAACTGCGCCTCAATGTTTGCGAACCATAATTCTGGGTGTTTTTCCCAAAAGGGGGGTAGTTTTAAGCCAACCTTATGTGTTTCAGCCACCGCCTGTTCCCCGTCACCTGGCATAGTAGGAAAATTTTGAAATTCAGCTCACCTTCTAAACTTGATCAAACAGCAGGCAGAACCTTTACTAAAAGATGACAGTCCCCGGTAGTTAGCAGAAATCAAACCTCCAGAACATCAGCAGAAATTCACCTTGATAGATTTCAGCACGTGGCACTTCGAAGTTTTTGCCAGTCTAAGTTGCTTCAAAATGCAGGACTGGGAGTCACCATTTCATTCATCCGACAAACACAGTCGTACAGCCAGTTCGGCGCTTTTCAAGGAACTTGTAGAAACTTTGTAGAAACGACGGGTCACCACTACGGGTGCTGGACCTTTTACTTATCTTACAACCAGCACGCCGTCTAAACTTAATTCAGATAACTTAGATCAGGGACTTTAAAATGAGTACACATTCATAAACTAGGAAACTTTATTAACTAAGAACAGGTATACTTGCTGTCGCAGCAGCACTTGCTTATATACCACGGTTATATAACGCGAGCACGGTTGAGTTGTCTCTGCAGATCCTGACCATCGTCACCACGCCAACGTCACCAAGGGCGCATTCTGCTGTGGCTTTCGCAATCGGCGGACAGGCAGGAAATTTGCCCGACACTCTGCCACCGCAACATTATTCAAAAGACATTACACCGGTCAACAACAACAAAAAAAATTGTTTGGGTTTCTGTTTTCATGCTTAAATTCTGATTCTAGACATTGAAAAACTTAAAATTTTCATTTTTGGTTCTTAAAGTTTGCTTTTGTCTGATTTACGTCGATAAATATATTTTAATTTATTTCATAAACGAAAGATGGCAGCACTTTGATTAACCCGAAAGTAAACTGTATTATTATTTGTAAATCTATAGTATTGCTTGTAGTATTATTTCTAGTATTATTTGAAATAGTATTATTTGTTTGTATTATTATTTGATCATACGAACATAAAAGATATACGAAATGTATTCACTTTTAGACATTAATTTCTTATTATTTTACATTTATATGTTATTGCTTATCACAAATCTTGAATAAAAAAGACTTTTATATCCACCAAAAACTTTTCTGATCATAATTTAGAGTGGAATTATAAAAAAAAATATAAAAATCAGTGATTTTTGCCAAAAAATTGAAAAATTGCTTTAATTTCTACAAAAGTAAACTTTCATTTAAAAAAAATTATTTTCCTTAGTTTTGGCGTAGGAGAAACTAAAATTTAACATGTAGAAGTCAGACCCAAAAATCGTGTTGACCGGTATTATCTATCATACAGCTATATCCACAGCCTGTTCCAACTAACTGGCAGCGAAAGAGACTCTGATATTTAAAGATTTTCAAGCAGGTTTTGACTTCATATTTCTCAATTTTTCTAACTTTTTTCCTAATTGAGAAATAGAGCCAAAATTTTACTGTTTTCAAAAATTTTCTTTTGGTCGCCAAATTCGTCGCCGAAACCGTCGCGTAGTTCTTCAGGTTTTTGAGGTGAAGGGGACACATACTCATTTCACTTGCAGTAATGATTGTATAACTCTTTTTTTTTTTCCAGTAACACACATTAATGTGGGGAAACAACATTGGAATCTTCTAATAATAATCAGTCTTCATCACTTTCATTTGAGTCAGTAGGCCATTACAGGATATTTAAAAAAAATAATCGATATTCATTATGGATGTATTAAATTGTTTTCGAGATATCTTATTAAATTTTAAGTTTTTCATCTACCATCTTAAATGGAGGAATATTTTCATTCTTCTACTCAAATGTGAGTTTTGTATTCAACCTAAAAATGATTATCGCAATTTGAGAGCGTCAAATTCCCCTTTAATTCTAACCGGTTCAAATGTAGTGCACTAGAAATCAAAGCCCGTTGTGGAGTCAATTACAACGGGAGCTACAAAAAACATCGAACAAAAGTATGTCTAAATACAAAATATTTAATCTTTGACCACTTAAAATAAATAATTTCATTTTTAATTTTTATTGTGTACCGAAATAGTGAAAATTTTATCTCGAGTTGGTTCAACCAGGATCAATACAGAGTCAGTGATTCAGAAATCTGCCTAACTATATAGTATGATTACTTTTTCCTTAATAAGAAGCAATTTTCGAACTCATCTGTGTTAGTTTCTTTTCATTAATCGATTAAGTAACAGCAAATATTTTTTTCAGTAAATGGCATACAACAGTCTGGTAACACTTATTGATTCAGTCCTCGAAATTAAATTCTAGTCTTTTACAGCAAACTAATTATATAACTCTCTTTCTTATTAAATTTCATTTTATCATCCCCAGAGAAATACTCCTATCTTTTCTTTTTCGATAACAATAATACAGAGCAATATTAATTTTAATTATTTACAAAGAACGGGTTGTCCTCGCTGGCATCTGTGGACCCAGACTGCTAATTTGACCCCAGACTGCTGCCATTGCTAATTAAAAGTACAGCTAATAGCTTTATGACTTCAAAATTAAGTTTAGAGACATTTTTCCTGTAAAAATAGCGTTTAAAGGATTGCAGCATATTTACTACCATGGAAATAACAGGATTAAAGGGAGATCCGAATTTTTAATAACAGAAAAAGTTGCATTAATGAAGTTACAGTTTAGGGGACTGGTAAGCAAAATGTAAAGTTTACAATCCAATCAATTCGAATTCTCTCTTACCCCATCCGTGCATTATTATTATTTTTTTCTTTTTAATGAATTTTTAAAGTTCGACATACTCAGGATGTGTTAAAAGCTCCAAAAATCCATTAAAACACAAATAATAATAACAAATTGCTGTTTGCATAAATAGGTTATGAGAAAAGTCATATTTCTTAAACTGAAAATTTGAATCATACTGTGTATGTCACCGCCATCTATCGGTAACTTTTTGAACGATTTTTTAATTTTATTATTATTATTATTATTGTCATAAGGAAAACATCCGATCTCCCTCTAATCCTATTCGTATACAAACTGAAAATTTTTATCATTGGTTTTTTTGTTTGAATTTTCTAAGATTCTACGGCTCAGTTGGTATACAGGGTTCCCCAAAAAGATGGTAGCATGATTCAATTTTATCTATTAAAGGTAAGTATGAGCAATACAGATTAGGAAAAAAAAAAAGTTTAAAATTGGGAGGTAAAAAGACTATGTTAAGAAAAAATTCCTCTCGTTAATTTAAAAAAAAATCCCTTTTTAAACTTCGACCTCCGTACAAAAAATTTCCAGTTAATAACATGTGAACCATATACTTATGAGGTGTGTTAGGAAAATTAACTGTAAACCTTACCTAAAAGGTTCCATGACATGTAATTGTGGTTTTCTTTATTATAACAGAACGATGTACAACTTAACTTTAATTATTTGCCTTAAATCTAAAGGCACTTATAGCTCTTATTTTCCTTAGTTAAAGTTCGTACTTAACACTATTCTAATATTAGCGCTTCAAACAAGCACCTAAGTGATAGCAAAACGTTTTGCTTAATGCGTTTCTGTGATTGGCCGCTAGAGGCGCTGTATTCCCCGGCGACTTGCCGCGGAGCTGTTCTCTTTTTTCTTTTCACGTCACAGGTCCGCAGTAATTAGTGACGTAATTAGCCCTAGCTTCATGGTCGCTGCCTGGCCGACAGTATAAAAGTTCGCCGTTCGCCGATCAACCAATGGAAATTTGCAGTCAACATCGAGAAAACGGAAGCAGTTAATTTTTAATAATACCCCTCTGCCATGGTCTGAATCCTGTAAATACTTAGGAGTAATACTAGACGCGAAACTCACTTTTAAAGCTCACATTCAGAACACGATACAAAAATTTCGAGTGGCTAAAAATCTTTTATTCCCCTTACTGGCTCGGAATACTGCTTTATCATTTAAGAACAAGTGTCTCGTTTACACTTCCTTCCTTAGACCTATCCTCACGTATAGTTGTCCAGCATGGTCGTGTGCTTCTAATTTAATTAAACTTTGCCAAGCCCAAAATGGGGTAATCAGACAAATTGCGGACGCCCCATACTATGTTAGGAATACTCACCTCTACAGAGAAATTGATACCCCCCCCCCTCGCTGAATTTATCGAACAACTAAATAATAACTTTTTTAATAACATTCCTAATATTAATAACGAAGCTCTGAATCAACTACCAACGTACGACGCCCATGCTTTGACAAATAGACGTAGGCCTCGCGTTGGCACCATTATCATTAATTATATTTAATTGCTTTTTTATCCCAGTATTTCTTGTTTATTTGTTACATTTCTATTAACGTAAGATTTTCATACCCAATCTAAGCGCCTAACGCATTAGTTTTGTCCTATTCAAAGTCCCTCATAGTGTTTTTAATTTTAATCAACATTTGTGATCAGGAGATGTTCAGAAAGAGTTCTCGAGTCCCTCCTGAACTTCTGATTGGTGGAACCCCACCTCTCAAGTTTTTCTGCAAAGACAGATGCGGATGCTCGATTGATGTTTCTTACTAAGTTAAATGTTTATCGGAGATATCCAGACTATTTACTGAAGTGTTTGTTTTTATTTTTATTCCCAACAAGGGCTCTCGCCCCGTAGTTTACCCTGGATAATTTTATTAATCCTATGTGCCAGCATTCTAGTTTTTAAGTGATTCTTTTTTATTTTTGTCTTTTTTGTAATCCTTTTAAGTAAAAAAAAAAAAAAATTAAAAATGTTTTAATTCTTAAAATAACCAAAAATATTTCAGAATTCAGACTTGAGGGTTACTAGCAAATACTACGGTATTACTAGCTAACCCTTTATTGTATTTTTCAACTGTATGGCACTGTGCTTTTTTGTACCTGTTTTTTTTTTTTGAGAAAAGTTCTAAGAAATTCCTCTAATGGAATTAAACTTAATTTTTATTTTTTCAAAGTGTATATCTATGTAGTGAACTCAAGCATCCACTCTTAATACTTGGCTACTATTGCTACTTTTCATATTTTTCTCCCTCCCCCCACTTTGCTATTGTAATTGGGTACTGTGTTATGTCTACCATATCCCCTTTAATATAGCATCATGAGCACAGTAGAGGGCGCAAGGCGCCCAGGAACTGTGGAAACACATAAGAAGCGAAGCGATCGAGAGAGGAGAAGCGAAAAGGGTGATGAGATAAGATGTGCGTGGAAGGAAGCTCGTGGCCAGCCGTGTGACATGCTCGGAGCTGAGACGAGTGGTTAACCTGGAGCCTTCCCGCCGCCGTTTCCAGTAAAGCCCTTTTGATTACGCCCCTGCAAATTATTTCAAGTCGACCTGGTACCATAGGCTGGTTTGTTATCCGGAACGTCCGACGACACATGGATACTGTACTACATCAAATATATGTTTTTTTCTTTGTTCATCCCCATCTGTATACAAGCTTCACACCTCATTACTAAAATAAAAGAACTATCAAGGTAAACGCTTTTGTCATCCTTTACCTGGCAAGCCCTCAATTCATTTTCTTACTACCTTTTGCTGCTTTATAATTCTGAAGTATAAAAATTCTAACTCTGCTAAACTAAGAAGGGGAAGTACAAAATTTCAGAATTATATCATAAGCAAGTGTCAGTGACATGAAGAGAAATGTAAGCTGACTTATATCACTTTTCAATGACTCTAAAAGGGAAAAGAATCACTTTGGACGAACGGCGCAACCATGGCCGAATGGATAAATATACTGAGCGTGGTAGATGGCTGAAGTGTAAAGATCCCGGGTTTGAATCTGTCGTTTGGCCCCCGGTCTAAAGATCTGGAGTTTTGTGTGGTTTTCTCCCGGTATAACGAGCATGCGCTTTAGAGAACCCCTTGAAATTATTATTAAGTAACTGGTGTAATTTACTTCTCTTACAATTTAAAGCGGTACAAATTATGAGACATTTTTATTGCAAGTGCGTTTATACGAACTAAATGTCTGCATGAAAAGTTCTTTAACCCTTTGAGGTGCAACCCTTTCCCAATGCGGAAAAAAGGGCAGCCGTTGCCATCGCTCACTTAACTACCAGCAAGATGGCGGACGATCGAACGTTCATCACGTGCCACAGATCTAGGGACCCTTTTCTGACGACAGCTGGTATGAGACATTTTATTGCAAGTGTGTTTATACAAACTAAATGTTTCCTGGAAAAGTTTTTCAAGGAACATTAATTTTATGGTTAATGAAAATCATTATTAAAATTTACCATTTCACATTATAGTTATTGCAAAAATAAAAACTACTTTGTTACTTCCATGTTTATTTTTATCCTTTTGTCTCCTATAAACATTGTATAACATATTTTACCTTTATGCTTATCGTTTTTTATATTTAACCGACAAAATTGATGACGTGTCAATAATCAGTGAATGCTTTCGAAATACACCTACGTAAACTTTTCCCCTTTGAATTACACGTCTCATTCAGTGATTTTTTTTTTCTCTCGTAAAAAGAAAATTTTAAGCTATTTTCTGTTTGGTGACAAACATGAAATATTATAAAGCTTTGAAACCGTTGTACTTGACAAGTGCAGAAAACAGATTACTTCACTAATACAATACTTCTGTCAAAACAATACGGCTCCCTCTCAACAAAACATATCCGAATACCCCTTGCTCGCATTATATTATATATTTTTTTTCTATCTAAACGTGTCTCTAACAGAGTATATCTCTTTATTATACCTTCGCAGACAAACTTATCTTTATTATGTATTCAAAAATTCAAATCGGTGTTCGGCACTAAGGTTAAAAGTAAATAGGTAAAATCCTTTCTAAATATTGATTGATGTGACAGTGCTGGGATGTACGAAATTTTAAAACTGCTTCAAGGAGTTACGACATAGGATAAAGGATACAGTTCAGTTTAATGTTTTTGCACCTAAACGAAGATTTCAAATGTATTTTTTATTTTTATTGCACTGTTTCAACAATATTCCATTTATTAGCATGCTTCTGTTTTAGTTCATGTAAGCGAATATTTATAAAGATTAAACCAGATTTATTGTTGACATGATATTTTTTTTTTTCAGAAAGTGATTAATCTAAACATGTTCAATATCTGGCGTTCTTCCTATTACAGACACATTCGTCTACTTCTGTGTCCATAACAAGCTATTTTACAAGTAATTATAATACTCAACAAAAAACTCATGTTAACCCTTTAACGCGCATTGTTCCCGCTCAAGGAACACCAAACTCTGACGTTTTGACTGTTGCCAATCACGAAGAATAAATTTGATTTCTATAAAAATAGTTGTGGATGACATTGCTCCACGAGAATCCTTTACTTTTTAGCACGTCATTTCCCGTAAAAAAAAATGGTCACGATTATTTTTGACAGCACTAACATCTGCTGAAAAATGGAAGAATGCGAGAACAGCTGGATAGATTGTCCAATGCTGAAAAAAGGGCAGCCGTTGCCATCACTCGACTTAACTACCAGCAAGATGGCGGACGATCGAAACGTTCATCGCGTGCCACAGATCTAGAAACCCTTTTTTTGACGCAGCTGGCTGTGCGCGCACACCCAGCTGCCGTCAGAAAAGGATCTCTAGATCTGTGGCACGCGAGGAACGTTTCGATCGTCCGCCATCTTGCTGGTACTTAAGTCGAGTGATGGCAACGGCTGCCCTTTTTTTTCAGCATTGGGAAGCGGTTGCTCCTCAAATGGGTTAAAAGGTGAAAATGATTAAAAACTTGGTAAAATTAACACATAAAGATTCTTTACGATGGTTTCGGCTGACACAACAGGTCCACCCTTCATCCGCACGATCTTTCAACTCATGTTAGAACTTCTATTTGAAAGCTTTCTGCTCAAGTACATGTTGAGCATTTTTGCAATTGAAGAAGGGTGGACCCTTTGTATCACTCGAATTCATAATTTTGATAACTTCCGTTTTCATTAATATTACTTGCACAATGTTTTTAATTAATTTGAAGCTAAAGTACTGTGTATTTTCGTAACGCAGGAATGATAAGACTATTTGGATCCAAAAGTATAAAATGAAACAGTTAAAACACAGTTTTGCAATTCACTGTAAATTGAAGCATTAAAATACTTGCAGATCTTTCAAATAATTTCAAATAATTAAGTGGAGAGGACCTAAGTGAAATTTAATGCTAATTATATTTTACGCAATACTCCAGCCTTCACTACTGAAACATGCAAAGCTGCAGTTCTTTAAAAATTAAGTTTGCATCCTTAGTTTTATCTGTTGGGTAAATGTCATTAATAGAAATCCAACTGAGCTTTCAGAGAAGCATTTAAGGCAAACTGCAAACAAAGAGTCTGATTTAATTGAGGTATTGTGCCTTAAGGGACGTCTCTGAATAAAGTCGTTTAAGAACTTAAACTAATTGCCCTTTAAAACTGATAGCTTGGAGAAAGACATGTCGTAAAGTAAAATTTAAGGGAAAACACTTATTAAATTAATCCGTAGATAGAAAATATACAGAGCTAGGTAGAATGCGCATTTTAAATCTTCGAAAAAATATTTTTG
>JAWZYV010005120.1:0-10834 GCA_038373885.1 Cheiracanthium punctorium | reverse complement strand
GATGCAGGGAAAAACCTTCACTGTGTGATATCAAAAGCTATGCATAGAAAGTTCTGTTCGGGTTTGGTGTGGTGGTGGTGAAAATTGAATAGACATTTTGATACAAATACAGTTGAGGAACCTTAAGTGCAGGGTTGTTGATTAAAAAAAAAAAAAAAAAAAACGATCTATTTGATTTAAATTGATTTTTTTAATCATGATTTATTGTATTTTAATGATTAAAAAAAACTGTATATGCACATACTTACATATTTGTGTAACATTTATTTGTTAGACAATAAAACAGTCGTTATACAAAAAACCAGTCTTGAAGCTGCATTCTTTTTTAAGTAAATTAAAAAATATTTGTGAACCAAATATGAAAATAAAATGCTTTTGAAATGTAAGACAATTTTATTTAGGAAAAAAAAAGAATATAATAAAAAATAAATTTATTAACTGTAGATATATTGTTAGGATATTTGAAAATTTGAAACTCAGCTCTTCAAATTGTTTCATAACAAACACAAGTTTAAAAGCTTTCTCTACTACTTATTTTGTTACATTATTTTGAAATATTGAAAAAATTCTCGTGATTTTCGGTAGTTGATAATTTAGCTATAGTTAACATATATACAGGGTATCCCAAAAAGTTGGTAGCATGTTTTAACTCTTTATCTATAAGAGTTCAGTGGGCAATGTAAATAAAGAAAAATGTTCAAAATAAAGTAGCGGTAAAGAGATCACGTGAAAGAAAAATTCCTCTTGTTAATTTTCAAAAAGTTATATATTTTAAATTTGTGTATGATCCCTTAACAAAAGAATTCCTCATTAGTAAAATGTGCTCCATACACTAATAAGGTGGCATGAAAAATTTGAGCCTTTCATCATAAAATGTCTCAGTGATATCTTCAAACTAAGATAATCTGGTGTTTTACATGAATTTGAATGTAAACGTGTATTACTATGCAAAAAATAATTTTCTTTCTAAATTTTTGTTGAACCCCCGAAACGCGACCTTCCAACAGGATTTTATTTCTTTCCAGAGCCATTAAAAAGTGGTTTAAATCAGCATATGTTTCCCTTTGGCACTGTTTAGAATATAATTCTCAAACATTGTTCATCATCTCATTAACATGTAGGCATCACCTCATAGTAGTGTAACTCATTTTACTAATTGGGAACTTTGTTGGATGAGGGTCATATAAAAACTAAAAAAGTGTAACTCTTTGAAAATTAAAAGAATTTTTTCCTATTGTAGTCTTTTCTTACCAATTTTGAACATTTTTTCAAGTGACATTGCGCACTTATCTCTCAGAGATAAAGAATTAAAACATGTTACCACCTTTCTGAGACACCCTGCATAAATTTCATTTCATTTTCCCTAATTATAACTGCATTATTATATTATATTAATACTAATTGTATCTTCATATTAATAGGTTATTTTTTTTACAAATATGATCCTTTTGGAATATTTATTTCATTTTATAAAAAAGGTGTATCTTAAACTTTACATTTTCTTGTGTTCCTCATTCGAGATTTCTTTCAAATCTAATATGCTTAAATTCTCAAAAATAGATATATCAAAAATAATCTTTTTACACAAATTTAGTGAAATATTTTTTTAATTTTCTGCGCAGGGTAGTCTGGGGCCAGTTGTAACATTTTGCACATCTATATATATATATAAGAGGAAAGTCTGTTTGTTCGCTATATGCGTCCAGACTGTTCGACGGATCCTGACCAAATTTGGCACACTGACTAAATAGGACAAGAGAAAGCTAATGCCGTAAAAATGAAATTAATCGGATTAATAGTTTTTGAGTTATTTTATGTTTAGTCCAGTTTTCAGCATCTGGAAGGCCTTCGCTAATGAAAAACCGACAAGGGAAAATCGGCATGACGTGACTTGACCTGAAGCGTTGCCAAGACAACTGAGGTTGTTCATTTTTTCACATGGTTTTTCATTGTCAGGTCACTGCATTAAATTTTCGTCAGAATGAACACGATATTATTGAAATCCTGTTAGATATGATCGAGAAACTACAGAGTTTTACTTTTTCAAATATAAATTTAGTTATGCGTAAAATCGTATTGATACAGTTTTCGAGTATATGTTTTTGGTGGAATTTTGTTTAAAGGAGTATCCTGTTTCTAATAGAAAATGATAGCTGTCTTTTAAAAAATTAAAGATAGTAGTTTTTCGATTGCGACAGTTTAAAAAATAACGGGCAAAAATTTTCCATCTTTTTACCACTGATTAAACATTTATTTCTCCCTCGTTTAAATTTTGAACCGTGCAGATATGTTTATTAGATTTTTTTATATGATTTTTTTTTTTCTGAAAGGATCACAGGTTAAAATTCTCTCTAGAAGGTAAGTTCCGGAAACGAAGGTAGCAAACTTCCCCCACTGGTTCTTTATTTTCGAAGTGCACTCGTGGGAGGGAGGAATTTTCTTCTGACATCCGGCAGGGTGAAAGAGAGGTGGGGGGAGAGGTGGAGATTGTGAAAGAGAGAGATGGGACGGCGACTGTTTTAACCTAATCCCCCTACCCCACGCTTCGCGCTGTCACGTCACTATGCGAAATTCGGGTTGACAGGTTATTATATTGATGACTGGAAACTTAATTTTTTTCCGTTGGTGCGTATGTATTAGTGATAAAAGACTACATATTAGAACTCAGATAGGTAGAATGGGAGAAGCCTAGCCATGCCAAATTCCTGGTAACTCGGTTCGTTGGCAAGCCCTGTGTTCATTTTTTTTTCTCTTTGCAGTGGGAAATCCCATGTTTCTTTTTTATCACTGGAGCGGGAGGATTCTCATTCCAGCCTACTCATGTCCGATTTCCGGTAACGTCTGTACGCTACCAGATGCCATGTTCATTTCTTTTTCGTTGCAGTGGGAAGTCCCATGTTCTTTTTTTATCGCTGCAGTGGGAGGATTCACATGCTTTCCCTTTACAATCTCAAACTGACAACTGGGCTCTATTTGTTTTAGTAGTTGCGTAGGTATTAGTGATAAGTGACATTTAGAACACAGACAGGTGCAAGAGGAGAAGCCTAGCTATGTCCAATTTCCGGTAGCCTCTACGCTATCAGGTGCTTTGTTCTTTTTTCTATTTTGCAGCGGGAAGTCCCATGTCTTTTTTTATCATTGCAGTGGGAGGATTCCAGCCTAGCCACGTGCGATTCCTGGCAACATCTGTATTCTATCAGGTGCCGTGTTCATTTTTTTTCCTTGCAGCAGGAAATCCCATGTCCCCTTTTTTTTTCATTGCAGCAGGAGGATTCACATTCCTTCCCTTTACAATCTATATTTAAGGTAAATAGGCATTTTTCTTCCATCGCACAGGCAACGCTGCTAGTTTTTAATCTATATTTTTGTAAGTTAACACAAAAATTCAGTGCAAATTTAAGCTAGACATCAAAAGAATCTTTACAGACA
The DNA here is from genome assembly GCA_038373885.1 of Cheiracanthium punctorium. Classification (NCBI taxonomy): domain Eukaryota; kingdom Metazoa; phylum Arthropoda; class Arachnida; order Araneae; family Cheiracanthiidae; genus Cheiracanthium; species Cheiracanthium punctorium. The sequence goes on along the minus strand of JAWZYV010005120.1, from coordinate 7,405 downwards.
TTTTCATAAATCCAATTTTAGAATTACTGTTGACACGAGTTGAATTTTAATGTATATATGTCAATTAACCCAATGGGGCAATTGTAATATGCAAGTTTTGTATCACTGAAAGTGCATATGTATTTCTAATAACATTTCTCACAGTATTTCATTAAGTTTGCATGCAACAGAAAAATCATATCATCTAATGAATTACATTATAGAGGGACAGTACTTAGAGAGTGAAAACCTAACAGAACAATCTTTACTCCGAAACAACAAAAACACATTATTCATCATGTCACAAAGCCATTTTACCTCATTTATTTGCAGTTTCTGTCTTTGAATTATTAGAGGGTGCTGTACCATACTACACAGCCATCATACTACTCTGTGCATTAAAATGGAAAATGTTAGAATAGACCTGCTCAACTTTTGACTCGTCTCTCCTTTATTATTTTTCAAAATATACAGTTACAACTATTTTTAAATCACTAATTTCAACCTTTCTTTTTACTTTTAATCATCACTGAACCAAATACAGAAGTTTGTCATCAGAACTCTGAATTGTACCTTCTCTCGAAACTTGGGACGATTCACATCTCTAGTTCACTCTATAGACATTGGCAGGAAAGTAGAGAGGAACTGTGGCACAGTTTGAAAAATGTCACCTAAATATCATGCCAGCCCTACATACTTTTTTTGAGAACATGTTTTTATACCAGTCACATAGCAAGAAATTCTGGAGAGGGTCCAAAGGGCAGAATTTCTCGCAAAAGCTTGATTATTCGCATCCAATTAACAAAAATCCCAATTTCAGGAGGAACCTAATCCCCAATATGTCCCTGTCTTATACGTCATACTTAATTTGGTGATCTCCCCATAAAATTTTTAAAATAAGATGAAAAGTATCAGTACATATTATATCCAAAGTAAAACTTTGGAACTTTACTTCCATCATTAAAGAGCTTTCAACTGGACAAGATCATTTGTCTTTGGTCATCCTCTATTCTAAATTATTATTACTTTCATTCTCATATTTTAAAATTTTGTTTAAAGATTAACATTTAAAATCACACATATCACCAGTTTTATTGATTAAAATAAGTTTTTTTTTAAAAATCAGTTGGTTTAAATCACATAACCCTGCTTAAGTGTGTGACATGCCTGTAAGAAGGGATTCTCTGTATAAAAAAAAAAAAAAAAAAAAAAAAAAAATTATGAATAGTCATAAGATTTTAAATATCCATTTCAATTATGGCAATCCATGCACGGTGAGGTGCATTAACTAGCATATAGCTGAAACAGAAGTGTGAATTTTAAAATGCATATTGCTGTGTTGGGACAGATTGTACTATTTATCTACAAAATAGTTTGCTGTCTTTTGAATATAGTCATATTGGTTTGATTGGTATTTTAATTTCATTTTAATTGCAGCTTGACTATTTTTATGCTGCTTTTCTGCACTATATGCATGATAGTGGTGCTATTTACTTTTTCTGTTTTCTGTTATACAATGTTCTCAAGTTCTTAAGTTTTTTTAGAAAAGTTTAGCACAGATTATATATGAGAAGATCAAAATATTATAAAAGAGATTTTGCGCATGCTCAGACAGTATCAATGCATTGAAAGAATTTGCTGCTATCTATGTATGTGTTTTAAGATTATTGATTAACTAGAATTAGATTTAAAAACCTTTTCTTTAAATACTGAGACTTGATTCAAAGATAAGAAAATGCACGTGAAGCAAACATGTCATATGCCAGTTTTCTTAACATTTTTTACTTCCTTGTACGTAGTGTAAGAAGTAATGTGATCCCGAAAAATTTGGGGGCCAAATTTCGACAAAAAAACAGATTTTGACTACCTCTAAATTTAATTTAAAAATTTTTCGATGCATCCTATCGTAGGCTAGCATGCACGATCATATTAACGCGTCTGCAACTCATTTGACCAGCGCGAGTCTGCTGTGGCCAGTTTTTCCATGCCGTCTGTACGTACGTACGTACGTATGTATGTAACTCGCATATCTCAAAAACTATTGGTCGTAGAATGTTGAGATTTGATATTTAGGATTGTTCTATGATCTAGTTGTGCACCTCCCCTTTTGGTGGCAATCGAATGGATAGTTTATGTACAGGACCGCCCAAAAGATTCGAAATACATTACGCTCTATGGGCCGACATTAACTAAAAACTATAGGAGTGGAATTGTTTAACATTTTTTATTAGATTTTGAGAATTTGCAAAAATTGTTTCAAAATATTAAAATATTTATTGATTACGTATAAACCAGTGAAGCGAGTTAAATAAAATTTAGTATCGTCACTGGTGGTCACTTGAACTCTTTGCGTGAAGTATTAAAAATTTTTTAAATAGATTTTGAGATTTTGTGAAAATTCCGTGCATATTTACATTATTCCTGAAAAATGGGATTCTGCTATAATAAAATTTGGAATTATTTTAGATGGAAGTTAATTTGAACTCCAGATGCCAAAACAGTTTTAAATATTTCATAGATTTTGAGATTTTGTGAAAATCATATAAATGTTTGTTCTTGCATTCCTTAAAAATATTTTAAAAGAATAACAATGAAGTTTAGCAACATGATCAGCAACAGCTTAAAAAAAAATTGGAATTTTTTGATAATTGTATATAAATTTTTAAAACGCTTATTTGCGTTTTTTAGATGTTGTGAAAATGATTTTCGAACCTTTGCTTTAATCTGAATTGTCAATTGGTTTGATGATTTCAATTTCTTTTTGCATCTTGAACTATCTTTTGAATGTAGTTCGACTATTGTAATCTGACTGTATTTCCATTCTTTTTTGCAGCTTGAACTATTTTTTATGCCTGCTGCTTTGATGTATGATGGAAGTGGTGTATTTATTTTTTCTGGTTGTCAATTATAGAGTTTCTAAGGTCTATCTTTAAAAAGTTTCAGCTAAAGATTATACATGAGAAAATGAGAATAATATAAAAGAGAGTATGTACATGCTCAGACCGTATCAAATGCATCTGAAAGAATCTGCTTCGAGCTATGTATGTGTTTTAAGATAGTTTAACTTAAAGAGTTTTTAAATACTGAGACTTGATTCAAAGATAAGAAAATGCACATGAAGCAAACATGTCATATGCCAGTTTTCTTAACATTTTTTATAAATTTAAACGAAGAAACTTTTTTCTCTTCTTTAAAGAAGTTGATACAGTTTTCTTACAGCATTATTTAGTAAATATGGATTGTGGCATCCACCAAAATTTGATTGCCAAGAAACCAAGTTTGCACCAAGATGATGGTGGTAATATCTCGTAAAAATATCTACACTCCTATAAACAGTGCAGCCTTAAAAACCATAGCACCGATCTTACTAAAATCATAGTGTCACCAAAATGATTTTTCTTTTTGGGTGGAATTGGAGCTGAATAAAAATATCAATATTTTCAGCCTCATAATATGGTTTAAATATATATTTTCCAGGTCTCGGAAAATAGTTCACTGAAAAGAATAATCTTCAACTCATTAAGTGAAAATCTGTCATTATAAATTGCGGCTGGTCTTATTTTCAGATAACCTCTTCTTCTGTACGAAATGTAAGTTTAAACAGAATAAAACAGAAAAAACATTCCCACAAAGTACACATGTTCTAAAAATACAGTAAAAGAGGATGACACCTGGGACAGCTCTATTTTTTGATCACCAGATTTTAATCTTGAGCACCCTCCTAGTTTGCCTATTGTCCGAACTGTTTTTAGAAGTTCAATGTTATTCCCTTTCTTGCTAAACTCCAAGGGGTTTTATATTTGACTGACAAATTTCATTTTCTTTTAATTTATTTTTTATTTAATTTTTTTACTTATTTTTTTACAGATTTCACAACTGTCCTGTGCATTTGTAATTTCTTCCTACCACAAAGTCTCACTGAGTAAGATGTGAATTCTGATCAGAAGCGGGCAATGAAAATAACACAATAGGCCATTTTGAAAGTTCCAGTTGTTTACTTTAAATGAAGACATAAAATATCTTTGGACATTTCATTCCACGTAAGAAAACTCAAATCATGAAAATATAGTGTTTTCTTTAACAGAAAGGGGATTCTTGAAAAACAGTAAGAAAAATTTCATTCCCTTTTTTTTTCCCTGGCTCACAAAATTGTTCGAAATAGATCAGATGTTACTTTAAATGAATTAATAGAGTTCATTAGATGCCCGTGCTTGCTGCAAACATTTGTTGAAAGATTTACATGTACACTGAGAAAAAAAAAACTACTCAAGAATATTGTCTCGTTAAAGTTATTTGTTGAGTGATCTGTACTACATAAATTTCATCAGTTGTCATCTTCCCCCTATGGATCTGAAAACTTGCGACACTGACACTTGCCAAGTGATATTTTCTGAGCTTCCTCTTTCAAAAGTTGATTCTTGTCCTGATAGAGGTGAGGAAACTTTCGAGTGCAATGTATGTCAGAAGAACTTTTCTACTCAGTTAACCTTACAGAAGCATGCTTGTACCCATACAGGGAGAAAACCTTATAAGTGTGATTTATGTCAGAAAGGATTCTCTCGGAAGGGACACTTGAATACACATCTTCGTACACATACACGGAGAAAAACATTATGTGTGTGACATATGCCAGAAAGGATTCTCTCGTAAGTCAGACTGCAATAGACATCTTCGTACACATACAGGAGAAAAACCTTATGTGTGTGGGATATGTCAGAAAGGATTCTCTCAGATGGTAAACTTGAATACACATCTTCGTACACATACACGAGAAAAACATTATGTGTGTGACATATGCCAGAAAGGATTCTCTCGTAAGTCAGACTGCAATAGACATCTTCGTACACATACAGGAGAAAAACCTTATGTGTGTGACATATGTAATAAAGGTTTTTCTCAGAAAGGAAAATTAAATTCACATTTCCTTCGCCACACAGGGGAAAAACCTTATGTGTGTGACATATGTCAGAAAGGATTCTCTAGTAAGGTACTCTTAAATGCACATCATCGGACTCACACAGGGGAAAAACCTTATGTGTGTGACCTATGTCAGAAAGGATTCTCTCATAAGGAAAGCTGCAATAGACATCTTCATACACACACAGGGGAAAAACCTTATGTGTGTGACATATGTCAGAAAGGATTCTTTCAGATGGTAAACTTGAATACACATCTTCGTACACATACACGAGAAAAACATTATGTGTGTGACATTTGTAATGAAGGTTTTTCTGTGAAAAGAACATTAAATAATCATCTTCGGACCCACACGGGGGAAAAGCCCTATGTGTGTGACATATGTCAGAAAGGATTCTCTCATAAGGAAAGCTGCAATAGACATCTTCGTACACACACAGGAGAAAAACCTTATGTGTGTGACATATGTCAGAAAGGATTCTCTAGTAAGGAAGATTGCAATAGACATCTTCGTACACACACAGGGAAAAACCTTATCTGTGTGACATATGTAATAAAGCCTTTCTGAAAGAGGAACTTAAAAAAACATCTTGGTATCCACAGATAGAAACGTTATATGTATGGCATGTTAGAATGAATCTTTCGTGAAAAACACTTGAATGCACATCGTCATACTCTTACAAGCATGAAAAGTTTTGTGTCACCTATGTAACAAAGCTTTTTTTTTTTGGTAGGAAAATGTAACACATCTCTGCAGTAGAGAAATGTTATACATGTGACCTGTGTCAGATGGAACTCTCAAAAAGAGTGCATCAATTCCCATCTCTGCACCTTCACTGTAAAACATGTAATAAAGTTTTTTATTGCTGTGAGAAAGGAAACTGGATTCCATATTTTTACACACACTGTACAGGACACGAGTGGAATATGTAAAAAAGTTTCTTTTTATATTCAAAACTGGAAGTTCAGATGCAGGGAAAAACCTTCACTGTGTGATATCAAAAGCTATGCATAGAAAATTCTGTCGGGTTGGTGTGGTGGTGGTGAAAATTGAATAGACATTTTGATACAAATACAGTTGAGGAACCTTGAGTGCAGGGTTGTTGATTAAAAAAAAAACGATCTATTTGATTTAAATTGATTTTTTTTAATCATGATTTATTGTATTTTAATGATTAAAAAAACTGTATATGCACATACTTACATATTTGTGTAACATTTATTTGTTAGACAATAAAACAGTCGTTATACAAAAAACCAGTCTTGAAGCTGCATTCTTTTTTAAGTAAATTAAAAAATATTTGTGAACCAAATATGAAAATAAAATGCTTTTGAAATGTAAGACAATTTTATTTAGGAAAAAAAAAAAAAAGAATATAATAAAAAATAAATTTATTAACTGTAGATATATTGTTAGGATATTTGAAAATTTTAAACTCAGCTCTTCAAATTGTTTCATAACAAACACAAGTTTAAAAGCTTTCTCTACTACTTATTTTGTTACATTATTTTGAAATATTGAAAAAATTATCTTGATTTTCGGCAATTGATAATTTAGCTATAGTTAACATATATACAGGGTATCCCAAAAAGTTGGTAGCATGTTTTAACTCTTTATCTACGAGTTCAGTGGGTAATGTAAATAAAGAAAAATGTTCAAAATAAAGTAGCGGTAAAGAGATCACATGAAAGAACAATTCCTCTTGTTAATTTTCAAAAAGTTATATATTTTAAATTTGTGTATGATCCCTTAACAAAAGAATTCCTCATTAGTAAAATGTACTCCATACACTGATAAGGTGGCATGAAAATTTGAGCCTTTCATCATAAAATGTTTTGGCGATATCTTCAAACAAAGATGATTTGGTGTTTTATATGAATTAGAATGGAAATGTGTATTACTATGCAAAAAATAATTTTCTTTCTTAATTTTTGTTGAACCCCCGAAACGCGACCTTCCAACCGGATTTTATTTCCTTCCAGAGCCATTAAAAAGTAGTTTAAATCAGCATATGTTTCTCTTTATACCTTTGGCACTGTTTAGAATAAATTCTCAAAAATTGTTTATCATCTCATTAACGTGTGGGCATCACCTCATAGTAGTGATTGGCTTATTTTACTAATTGGCAACTTTGTTGTATGAGGGTCATATAAAAACTAAAAACGTATAACTCTTTGAAAATTAAAAGAATTTTTTCCTATTGTAGTCTTTTCTTACCAATTTTGAACATTTTTTCAAGTGACATTGCGCACTTATCTCTCAGAGATAAAGAATTAAAACGTGTTACCACCTTTCTGAGACACCCTGCATAAATTTCATTTCATTTTCCCTAATTATAACTGCATTATTATATTCTATTAATACTAATTGTATCTTCATATTAATAGGTTATTTTTTTTACAAATATGATCCTTTTGGAATATTTATTTCATTTTATAAAAAAGGTGTATCTTAAACTTTACATTTTCTTGTGTTCCTCATTCGAGATTTCTTTCAAATCTAATATGC
>JAWZYV010005119.1:0-11453 GCA_038373885.1 Cheiracanthium punctorium | reverse complement strand
GAAAAAATCTAAAGTAATGCACCAATAAATTTTAAAAAATTGTAAGCGACCTTTCAAAATTTAAATTTTGAACTGAAACTTTCAGAAAGTTATTATTATTATTATTATTTTTTTTTTTTTTGGTCTATAAAATTATACCGTAACGAGAAAAAAAATTTAAAAAGAAAAAAGAATTCGATTTTTGACATGTAAAAAAATTTTGAGCGACCTCTTAATTTTTTTTTTTTTTTTTTTTTTTTTTGAGCTGTCCTTTGGAGGGGGCTCAAACATCAAAAACTAGCATTTTTTCACGCGAGACTAAAAAAAAAGAAAAACAGTCGTTTTTTTGCGCCACCCTAGTTTATATGCTATCATTATCTACTGCACAGCTGCAGGGAAAAAAAAAGGCCCACTTGTACTTTTTTCGGCCGTCGTTCGTCGTACAGCAAAGTTACACATACCAATCGTTTACGAAGTACACTTTAATTTACTATGCATGAAAATTGCATAAGGGGCTATCTACATATTAAAATTCGCACCATAGCAACCCCCTAGATTTCACTTCATATTTCAAAAATTTAGATCATTTTAACCTCGAATACCAATTTTCAATAAATTTGAACTAAAAATGCGTGAGTTATGAGCTTCAAAAATCCCCCTCCCCATATGTTAAAAAAAATTCCATACTTTAATTCATATCTCATATAATATTGATAATAAGAAGCTGATTTTTATTCCTACTATTAGAACTAAGCGACCCAAACATAATTCACTATTATTATGATTTTAATAAAATATTACTATGAATTATTAATTATTCAATTAATATTAAAAAAATTATGAGTAGCGACCTAGCCAAATTTCGGCGGAAATAGATGCAAAAAGTAATATCACATGGCTGTGCAAAATTTCATATTTTTACGTTCGGTATTTCAATTTATATTAAATAAAATGTGTTATTTTCCTGAGTTAAGGGACCATATATAAAGTTATTAAGTGTCAATTTTTTGAAAATTGCTTAAAATAAACGTAATTAGGATGTTTTTTGTGCAAAAACACAGTAAAAGATAGCGGTATTAAAAAATATCAAATTTAAAAGCAAATAAATTAGAGGTTTTTACAGTTTGATGTGATTCTATAAAGCATCTATTGTTGCGTCTGCTACTATATCCCCCCAAATAAAATATTTTCCAGGTATAGAATTAGATGCAGTAGATGTATGTCGTCTAATACGACGTCCTATTTCTGAAAAACTAGCATCCCCAACATTCCAGGTATGAATTTGACCTTTTTAACACTCGGTTTTTGGACATTTCTGTTCCAATAATAAAGCGTCTGGTTCTTCATCCTAATAAATCTTGTTCGGAGAGAATCCTGTTTCTCACTGGCTTCCTTGGCACTGAAATCTCTCAGATTCTGAATGTAATTTAAAATTAAGAATGTTAGAAACAGCAGTGGCCCTAGGGTAAGTGGCGCCCCTGTTAACGTAAAAAAGACGCCCCCTTTTATGCTATACTTAGTTTTTGAGTTCGAAATGACGCCCTTTCGAAGCCGGCGCCCAGATGCGATGATTACCGTTTCGGGGCGCCCCTGGTTAGAAAATTAAGATGGTTAAATGATAAAAACCTACTAAAATGTACAAATTATTTTCGTCCTATATTAATTCTGAAGAGCTTCTAGATATATTGACCTTTATCAAAAAAACGGAAAGGGAAAAAAAAAAGTAAGAAAATCTAAAACACTTTCAGATTTTAAATACACACAAAAATGCTATATATTAAAAGCATATTATAATCCATGGGTCTTCCCAATTTTCTTTCCTTATTCCATTAAGTTAGAAAGTATATCATTATTCATGAGGGTGATTAAACAAAATTAAAATTGATATTTCTAACATCCTTTTCTTGGATGTAATACATTAGAAGTAGATGGGAAAGAGCTAAGCAGAAAAATGCACAATTCGAACTGAATGAAAGTTTCAAAAACTCATTCAGGTGTATTCATCATCCAAGTAGCAGACGATAAAATGACGATAAAAAATATTTTAGATCATTTAACAATGATAGAGCATCGGTCACGTGATACAGTGGGTGTCTTGCAAATTTATATTAAAATAAAAATACGCTCGCATTAAATTGTGCCCAGCGCCAGAAACATCTTCTCAAAATCGCATATCAACCATTTTAATTTTCGCGAAATTAAAAAGCTGCACATTTTAGTCTCGGAAAATTTCTAAATCCTATTTTTCTTCTGAGTATAGAACATTTCATTCCTGCTCTGATTTCACATGCACACGATATTTTAATTAAAAAAATAATCTTACAATTAATCTAAACAAACAAAAAAATGGTTACTGTTTTATTTTTACTTCAAGAGTCTGAATCATTTAATAAATTTGCGAATATGGCAACCTAGATATGCTTAATCCTCAATTTTTCCACTGTTTGGGTTACAATTGCCAAATGGTGGAGAATTTCCATGCAAAATTTGGTACATCTAGGATCACCCGTCTGGGAGCTACGTGAGACAAAGGCCAATTAACTAACTATCTGACATTTTACAATTCGTTTTATTTATATAGATTTTAAGTATATAAACACAACAAATCAAGCACTATATTCTTACATTTCGATACCGAGGAGAAGGCCATCTTTTGTGTCCATTGTATTCTCCCCATTTAGGGTTATAATATACTACGTGGGACGCTCCCGGCTGAAAACATACTATGTAACAGAATAAATTTTTGTGCTACAATATCGTATTCGTTACAATTAGTTTTTCGTACCAGTTACATTTTCTGAATATCTCCCAACACACAACCAGCCAGTCTCGCAACTCACTCGCAAGGCGAGTGATTCACTGGATGCTGAAACTGGACCAGTCAGACCTACAGTAAGAAGAAATTTTGTGCCACTATGTTAAGGTGACCATACGTCCGATAATTCTTTTTTTTTTTCGCGAATTGTTCTAAAAATGTAAAGGAGCAACTGAGGAAAAATTTTAATTACTACATTGTTTTTAAATTAGATTACTATTAATTATTTCATTAATTATAAAATATCCCCAATTTTGTTTCAGAATTGGGGACATGGCATCAATTCTACGTTCAAAAATAGGGTCATCTTAACTATCTACGGAGAGGAAAACTCTTTCAAATCGGAGCATATGTGCAGTTTAGCACAACCGCTAATCAATTATCTGCTTATATCATGCGCTAACGTATGCGGTACCAAAATCGACGATATTTCCACGCTGTGATCGGCAAGACCTGGATGTAATCATTAGCGCAATAACAATAACGCATGTGCAAAAATCCAAATTAACAGTTTAGTGACGTCCAATGGAGCAAGCCTATGTCACGCAATAGTTAGATTACAAAATAGGAAGAATGGATATACAAAAATGCAAGATCTTTCGGACTTTTTCACAGCTTTAAAATATCTAATTGACAATATTTGGCGCATTCATCGCCCATCTAAAAAATGTCACCAAGCATTGGGCTTGGTGACATTTTAGGCATTTGCTGTTTCAACATCAGCTTTTAGGATGACACTCAAATGTATAGCCACCCTACCTAAATAAATTTATTGGCAAATACTGTTAAAACAGAGAAAGGTGATTTTCATTGAAATGAGTCCAGGAATTCAGTCAACACCGCTCTGAGTATAAAGAACAGTAAGGTATGGAGCGGCTAGTAAGTAAATATTTGGGCTTCTATCGCCCCTACAAAATACAGAGCATACTGCTCGGGTTCCTGTTGAGAATAAAAGCAATATAAAACAGAAAAATTTTGGAGACGTTCAAAACAAAGGAGACGTTCGAGTTATCGCCCAAGTAGGTACATTTTCAGAACGTAACACTGCAGGCAAAAATGACAACATACAATAGAACATGGAAGTATGAATTTTAATGTATAAGCTAAAATACAAGCTACGTTTTTTCAACATATATCCAGTCGAAGAATTCAGTTGCCAGAGGACAGTAATTCACAAAGGCGAGTCATCACTTCGACTGCCAGCTGTGAATCGTCTCTGGTGAAGATGGACCACTTGGACTTGTCCTCTTGAAGAGGAATTTTTCTTCCCACTATGTATGCCGTGGCGATCTCTTTCAGATCCCTGTCGTTGTGGAGGTCAGCCAAACTCAGAACATCACAAGCATTGTCCAGAGTCAGATTGTCCTCCAAAAAACTGGCGCACTGCTTCTTCAGCGCTCCAACTGCCAGCTGGTACAGTTGCGCGGCAGTGTCTGGAGTCAATTCTTGCAGTCTCCCCTTGTAGAGATACTCCAGGAACTGGCGGAAGGTTTCAGCTTCCATATCCGCAATTTCCACTCTGCCTCCACTCTGCCCTGTATTGCCCTCGATCATGTCGCTCGAAAGCATGGCCTTGAAGACATCGGATCGGACGCTCAGCAGTCTTCGGTGGGCGGCGAACGTGCGATCTTGGCACACCAGTTCCGTGTCCGTGCTTGGACCGTCGCCGTCCAGCCACTTGGAGAGATCTCCAGAAAACGACTCGATTTCGAAGTTCGTGTCCAAGTACGGCGGTGTTTGCACGTATTTGCTTTCTGCAAAAAGAAATGAACAAGTAAAATTTATGTTTTTGTTAAGTTTATATCACTTCTAAAATTATGTATATCATCCAGATCAAAATGAACGGATACATTAACACTTTTTTACTAAATTAAAAGCTGAACCTTTAAAAAAGTTCATCCAATTTGGAACCGTACATAAATGTTATGCTTGGAGGGAGGAGGCGAGGGGAGGATTCTTGAAACTGTCACAAGGGGGAGGACAGGGGGAGAGACCCTTATACGACATAACGGTATCACACGAACTCGGAGGGCCAGAAATTTATTCTCTTAAGATGTAGAAGTCAAAAATTAGTGTTTCGCACACTAAAATATCAAAATTTGCAATTTTGTTGTATGTAAATCGATTAATGCGTTAGAGATACTTTAAAATTCCTCCCACCAACACAGCCCCCCACCTAGGCAGATAGCGTAGGTTTGCCTTAGCACAACACCACACTAAATCGTTTAATTAGAGCGCGAGTAACAAATTTTCAAAATTTCCATTAGCTTAATATAATCACATTAGGTATTTTTTGATTTCCTGCCTTAATTATTGATTATATCGCCAAGTTGGGTTTATTTTTCGATAGATTTTTTTCGCACCATAATTTGCGATTTACCGCAAAAGTCGCCAACATGGATGGCTTTTGGCGCAATTTTTGAGGGAGGCACGCAACCGTCATTAGATCATTAACTATTTATATAGTAGGATACTATTGCCTGTCTCTAAACTGCCATTGACCATAATGTATTGGAATCATTTTGAGTACTCCAGTAAAAGAATTATTGATGATACATATATTATTTTCTATGGAGAGCTTTATCGTGTAATCCTCAATAGCATATATCAATTTTGCTTCATTTCAAACATCCAAATATTTCTAAAATACGCTTTAAGGCTGTTTAACCTGAAGAACGAAAGTCAAAACGGGGACTTGGGGGGAAAACCTTGAAAAACGGGTGGTTTGGGGGTTGAACCTTCCAAATGACCAGTCATTCAAATGTTTTCGTCAAGAAACTGCACCTCGATTGTTAGATAAGAAATCTCTATCTATGATGACAGGCTGGGAAGGAAATTTCTCCAGCAAAAAAGCTTGATTTTTCGAATATATCCCACAGATCGCCCACCAAAAGATCGCCAATTTCACCCCCCCCCCCTTTCAAGAAGAATTCCCGCGTGCAGAGAAGAATTCCCGCGTGTTTGCTGTTTTTCTCCCATTTTTCCCATTCCCGTAAAGAGGGAATGGGAAAAATGGGAGAAAAACAGCAAACCCGTAAATTACTTTAACCATTGTGAAAGTCGTGTGTGGTACGACCAAAGATTTGAAGTGTAGTATTTTGCAATGAATTCCAATTATTAATGAAATGACTATCAAGGGTATAATACAAGTTGTTTTATCTGTAGTAATAATTAAAAATTGTCTTTAGAAGGAATACTTAAAAAGTTTAGAAGCATCGTACTTACTATCACATGTTTTACAATGCTGTAGAAAAGTTCTTTTTTTTAAAATATTGGATTTTTAAAATCTTTTTTCACAAATTTAAAGTTCACTAATTTAAATTTAAATTTACATGCTGACTGTCTCAGGAAGGAAAAAAAAATGAAAACAAGGGAAATTTGAAAGCTCTTTCAGTTCTCACCTGGAACCCAAAGATTGCGTAAGCACTACTCCGGACTCCAGCGAGGTATTCAAAAATCCACCGTGGAAGCAACACTTGTCACACAGAAGGGGAAGTGTGCGTTATTTCAATATGAGACGAGACGGAACAGGTTAAACCTGAGTTCAAGATTAAAAATGAATTTTAAAAAGGAAAGGAAAGTAATGACGCAGCTCCAATAAAAACATTTAGCTGTAATTATTGCCGCCTGCATGAATTTTTTTTAATATTTTAGTGCACTAAATTACACTTATACGTATTTTATCAGTTATTTATTTTTACTTTATCAGTTATTTATTCTAAACTTAAGACCGGCATCTGGGCTGCGGGTATACTATTACTATTCGAGAAGAACTATGCTTTGTGCTTTTTAGCTCTAAATTAAAAAAAATATTTTTAATAATAATAATTTTTTAAATTAAAAATAATTATTAGTAGTAACTAATTATTATTATTAACTCTCTGCTGTCTCTTTGACGTTTTTTAAATCTTCAGAATTTCCTCAATCTCTGTTACAGCAAATTATAAGATTTTTAATTCGGGGAAATGAAAGTCTGTTTATGATTTCTTTTTATTGTCACTCCCGGAGCAAGTTAAAATTTTTTTCAAGGTTAGGAAAAAGTTGGATCTCTTATGAAATTTTTTATTTTTGCATACAAATTAAAGATTGTAAACACTGAAATATATATGTAACTATAAATATTAGTTTCACTTGGATCTCTGTTGGTAAGTGTTTGAGTTTTGTCAGTGAATGAAAAAATGTTTCTGAATGACAAAATGATCACAATATTTATCTCAATTTATTCATCAAAATGAATCGCGAAAATATATTTTTTAAATCTGAAATTTATAGTCGGGTGGGGGGTTGGGAATAAAGAACAAACGCACCCCTTTTTTTATATACTACATAAATGAAAATATAAAAAAATATTGAACAGTAACAAGCTGTCCTATCCCACAGTACAATCTAATCCTTAAAATAAGGTTCAATATAATAGTATCGATTAAAATACCTTTTAACCAATACTTTATTTATTCTAGCTTACTTTAATACGACGGCGGGGGGGGGGCATGGGATTCTTTATCTATTTTCATTTTCATGTGTATTTTACTTTTACAAGTGTAGTTCAGCAATTCAATTTTTTCTTCCATTAAAAAGCAGTGGCGAATCTAAGGGTTGTTCCTCTCTTGAATCAAAATCTTCCGAGTTACTAAGGAGTTTAATCTACCATAGAACCTAGGTTTGACCTGTTCGGAGAAGCAGAACCTATTCTAGATCGTCAGCCGCCCACGTGCAAATTAAAAACTGGCCGCCTCTTTTTACAAATAATATGATTTAATTTTTTCCCGTCGCCCGTAAACTTGACTGCCCACGTGTTGTGCACCATCATGCTCACGCTAGGATCGGTCCTGTGGAGAAGACTCCCTTTCTGTCATCTGAGTTCCATGTAAGCAAATGACTTTGAATGTCCCTCTGGAAAACAGCGAATGCATAAGTACAACTCTGAGCACTGAACCAACGTCAGGGACAGATTTGAATATTTGAGGACTTGTATACAGGTACTTATGGGGGGGGGGACCCTACATAAAAACTTTCTATAAATTATAATTTATATTGAAGCTAATTTACTTATCTCAAATCCCCCATGTATAAACATTTACTTCACTTTAAGTTTTCGAGCACGGCAATGCTCAAGATCTCCTTAGGCTATTAGCATAAAATATTTCAATTAAATAAAAATTTTTTCTCTGAAAAAACACAAGAATAAAAAATGAGAAGAAATCAATGTGTCCGACAAAAATATATTTTTTTAAATTTTCCTCTTTCTAAAACTTAGAAATTTATGAAAGAAAAATGACAAGAATTTCTGCTAAAATTTTTTTGATAGAACCGTTATTAGTTATCTTATCAGATACTATTAAATTCATACTTTTTTACGTAAATTGCAACTATCTTTATACATTAAAAAAATTTAAAGGTAAATTGATCAAATTAAAAACTGAGAAATTTCAATAGATTTAACTCAATAATAAGGCATTTACTGTGATTATACGGTAGAAATAAGTCCTTTAAAGTGTATGAAGCGTAATTTTAGATATTTCAATAGCAGGTGGAGAATTGGGGAGGATGGGGGACTAGAAAATGGAAGCCCAGGTCACGTGCCCCGAATGCCCTACCGTAAATCAGTCAATGGCCAAAGCGGACTTTTCAAAAATCAATATGGGAAGAAACACTGGTCATCTTTTCACTATGAGACGGGACGGAACATGTTAAACCAGTGTTCTAGGCTAAACATGAAAAAATTTATATATTAAATCTCCGATAAAACACTACGCCATAATTATTGTCTCGTACTTGAAAATTATATGAAACCTACACTGCATTAAGTTATATTTATACGTTTCCAATCATTTATTGTTATTCTAAACCTAATTCAAAGACCTGCATTTGGTGGTTTTTCATTCAAGAATTTATTATTACTATTTTTTAAGCGGATATTATTAGTAGTATTAATATTCATGGTAATTATTAACAAACTGCTAGTTTTGACATTTTTTAAATGTTCAGGATTCACTAAATCTCCATTACAGTAAATTATAGAATTTAAATTCGCGACAATGAAAGTCCATTTTCTATTGCTTTTGACCAACTCAATTCTGTAGCTGTTTTCAAAAAGCATTCCAGATCAAGCAGTAATTATTTTTATTTCTAAAGGGGGGGTAGCAAGAGGGGACTCTTTTGATCACCGGGAGAGTGTCATTTTAGTTTTTTAAACTATATATTTTTTAATTATCTTTGTGAGATAAAATTTCAAATGTGAGACTCCATGGACTGCAGCCAGGCCATACATTACTTAAACAAACAGACATATTATTAAAATTGTATAAAATATTATTTCTTATTTAAATTAATTAATAAATATGTATTGAAAAATATTTCTGCTTGTTTAGTTAAAATTCAAAGACGGAAATACCTTAGTTAAATAATTAAAAACATTAAAAGCCTTATAATTTCCATTAAAATCTAAAAAAGTCTTTTTTTTTTAGATTTTAACGGAAATTTTAAGGCTTTTAATGTTTTTTTAATTATTTAACTATTTCGACTTGTTGAAATCATAATAAAGCTGGTAAATTTAGAAAGTTTTGCAAAACTAAAGTTCGCAACCAGGTTGAAGCATCACCTCCATGGGCACAATTCACATGTTAATTTTAAACATGTTTAATTAAAATGTCAATTAACATGCACATTAATTAATTTAATTTTAACAAATGTCTTCGAAATATCAAAACTGCTCATTTCTTTCTACTGGTGTTGAAGAGATGTAGACATTTGTGTGTATCTCCATTGAGAACAGATGTGAATTAAGCTTTGTTTGTACACACACACAAAAATAAAGTTTCAATTTTAGGTGAGTATGTTTATTGGTTGTCAACTCCATGGCTTCTGCAAAACCTATAAAATGTGAACTGTTATCTGTTTCTTTTTTTTTTTCTTCTTAATTGTGCTTGGTGTACATCAAGAAGATGCATCAAAAACTTTAATTCTAGTTTATATCATTAAAACTATGCTTTGGCTTGCATTAAAAATGCGATTTCGTCATCTCCGTGGACATCTTAGCCCACGGAGTTGTTAAGTCTAACTATGAAGTTAAATTTCTTTTACAGTAATAAATATATTATGACGAGTGTATGTTTGTTGGCATCCACTTCTTTGGTTTTACATATAAATTAAGTTACATTGCATTTTTTGTCTGATAGTATTATAACTATCATTATATGATATTTAAGCAAACAGAATAGATTTCCATTTCCTTGGTGTCATTGCACCATTTCTTTTTTTTTCATGCTAGATGCCAAATATGAGCTAGGCCTAAACTTGGTAACAATGAATGACACTTAGTTTCATTTTTCAATCGAAAATTTCAAGAATATTACGTTGTGTGTCAACTCCGTAGGTAATGGAAACATAAATATTTTTTTCTTGAAAAATATTTATCAGTGATCTCGGCCATGTACGGGGATGAATTAAGAATCATGTGGAGATTATATTAAATAATGATACTACTACTACTAATACTACTACTACTAATAATAATAATAATTTTTAAAAATAAAAAATGAACACTTGAAAGTACCACATTTCTGGAGAATGGCCTATATTAACTTAAAATGATTATACATATCCATTTGTAAAAAAAAAAAAAGAAAAGATAGCAAAATTCATAGAACGTTGTAATAATTTAACCTTTCGAAGCACAAACATTTACACATCAATATATAGGACCGACTGGATAGACTGTCCAACGCTGAAAAAGTGCAGGCGCTGCCACCGATCCATTTATTTAACTGCCAACGACATGGCGGTCGATCGAATAGCCCACCTGTCACCGTTTTGTCAGTAGTTAAATGGATTGGTGACAACGACTGCATTTTTTCAGTGTTGGGACCATTTAACCCTATTTTTTGCGACTGGTAGCGATAGCGCTGAAATAGTGTTGTTTCAACCACCGCGCATCAAAGGGTTGAAATAAAGTCACGGTAAAACGGAGAACAAAAACAACTGCACTCACCCCCATTTTCCTTCAAGCTCGGTAATTTCAGCTCGTCACCGCTGTCGAAAATGAAGACGAATCGCAACGAGCCGATACCTTCCTGCGCGAAAGATACATCGATGTCACGGGCAATCTCCTCGCCCAGATTGCAGATTCTGCTGGAAAGTTCGAGAATTCTACCGACGGACGCCGGCTCCGTTCGTGAACTCCGCGCACATTTCCACCTCAAACGGTTTAAAGTTTGTATCAAACTACGCGTGTCTGTTCAGTTCTGTAAAGTGTTAGCAAGCTTTAAAGTAGTTCTGAATGCTCAGATTCTACGATTGTCCTAATGAACCTATTAGGAGATGCACCGAAAATTTACAAAAGTAGATAGGGGCGTGGGGGACGTTAGTGTTTCCGTTTATCCCTCCTAATCCCTCCAAGAGACCAATTCATCGTCGGGTGGACATCCACCAACAATATCAGTGAATGACAATCTGCATGGGAGTGTGTCATTCGGGCTTCTCTTTGTTACTGGATGCCATTGTTACACTCTACCAACCCTCCTCTTGGTCAAGTCAAACAATCATTTTACTGATAAGCCTCAGGATGACCTGTGGAAGGAAGAAAAATTCTCTTGGATTTTTCAAAGAGAAATTTGCTTTTAACCCTCCAAGCGGCTGAGACGTAAAATCCCGTTATCTG